>PVKN010008545.1:0-24994 GCA_004027915.1 Capromys pilorides | reverse complement strand
CACCAATCTTTTCTCAATGAAGACATTTTAGTTGGAGTTTATTATGAAAACCAATTGATATGTATATAACACAATTAACTGGACTATAGATATTATCCGAAGCTTACCAGGTTGTGCATGCATTTACAATTCCCATGTATCCACACAATGGCCACTTCAGATAAGGTACAGAAATGCTGAGATCACAGTTCTCTCATGCCATTCACCCTTCCTTCCTCTTGTTGAACACCTGGAGACCACTGATCTGTTCTATATCTCTGTAATTTTATTTTTAGCAAATGCTATATAAACAGAATCATAAAATATGATAACTCTGTATTTCAAATTGCTTTTTAAATTTTTCTTATGTAGTCAGAGAATATGGAAACAGCAGTCTTAGAAAATAAAATGCCTCCCCGTCAACTATAAGCAAATTAATGTTTATTCATTCATCATGCTCTTTTCAGAATCCAAAATACGCTTATGGCTAATGATAGATCAAACTGTGTCTTCTTGGGATAGTTGCTGTGTCATGTGTTTTGTTTGGGAAGGTTGTCAGCGTAGTATCTACAAGTCATAAAGCCATTAGTTCTTTCAGGAAGAGGATGTTAAGTTTGGCCTAGGTTTTAGTCTGTGCTGCCTTTTTTCCCACATCTGGGTTCTTCCAACTCCACCCACAGGATCAGCCTAATTTAATTCATTCAGGCTTTTCCAACAGAACCCCATCCTGGGTGAGTTATGCACAACAGAGTTTTATTTCTCACCATTCTGGAGGCTGCAGAGTGCGAGATGTAGACATGAACAGATTCTGTCTCTGGTGAGAGTCAGCTCTGAGATCATCACAGATGATTTCTTGCTGTGTCTTCATATTGTGGAAAGGAGTGTATAACCCTCTGGGGCTCTGCTATAAGAATGCTAATCCTAATCATGAACACTCTACCCTTATGTGCTAATGACCTCTGCCCCAAACTCCACCTCCTAATATCATAACTTTAGGGGTAGGAGTTCACCCTAAGAATCTTAGGAAGAGATAAGCATTAATCCTTCACAAACTTACTCCAGGCCTCAGAACCACCCTCACCTACAACACAGGTGACTTCAGTGAGGCTTAGAACTTTCGCAATAAGCAGACTATCCCATGTTTTCTCCCCTCACTTGGACTTTGTGCCCTGGTTCTGATTTTTGTCTGTCATCTGTCTGCCTGCCTGCCTGCCTGCCTATCATCTAGTAGAATGTTGAGTTTCACTGTGGCATTTTCATGCATGCATGCATTATTCTTTAATCATATCCACTCCTTGGCCCTCCCTTACTCTCCTCTTACCCTTCCCTTTATCCTTTTGGGTTTGTCCGATAGTCTCCATTTCACTTTCATGTCACTCTCCCCTCCCTAGGTATCTCATATTAGGAAAAAAATACATGATAATTGTGACAGTGTGTGGCTGATTTGGCTTAACATGCTAATCTACAGTTTCATCCCTTTTCCATGTATGACACAATCTCATTCCTTGTGATTGAACTCCTCACTGTGTATATAGACTGCACTTGTTTTATCCCTTCATCAGTTGACAGGAACCCAGGCTGACTCCAGGGTTTTGTTACTATGAGGTAAGCAACAGTAAACATGGGTGTGCAGCTAGTTCTATAGTGTTCAGACTCTAATTCCTTTGGATGTGGGCCAAGGAGAGAAAACATACCTGGATGATGTGGTAGGTAAAGCTTTGTCACTGAGTGTCTGTTCTGAGTGCAGGCCAGTGCTCACCATGTGCTCCGTTTCTGTGATGAAGATTCTAGATCTCAGTCATGGTGTAGTCATTTGTAGTGGACAGGGTCCAAATCCGTCTGAGGTTTATGTCCCTGCTTTTCTGCATCAGCTTAGGATTCTGATGCCAAACCAGATTTGGGGGTTGCTGAGGCTCTGTTGACCATTGCCAGGCTGTCAGCGAGCCTGCATGTCTTTCTCTTGCCTAATCCTGAACTTCTCATTCCCATTTTCCAGCCTACAGACAGGCTCTCCCTCTCCCACCCAGTTATTATCCCAATAGTTACCTCTTTATTGCTAAAGTTTTCTTTTTTTAATTGAATTTAATAAGAAATAACAATGTAACAGTTCCAAAATATGTTAGTAGTACATTTCCAGTATTTGATGCAATGCGTATTGTTGTTCTCCTAGTAGTTATACAGAGCACAGGGTGTAGATGTGATAATTTTTCTAATCATGACTGATATAAAAAATTTCTTCTCACTGAACTAAGAGAAAGAAGTTGTATACATAGTCCAATGTCCCATAATCACAGTGGGTTATTGGCAAAACAGGCAATGATAGAAGCTGTTGATTTAAGCATGATTTAAGCTCAGCATACTAATCTAGCTTTACATTTTATGCCTTGTGGTTAAACTTTTCTGCTGGGTGGCGAAGGGCAAGTTAAAACAAAACCTGCATAACAAAACATGTAACTTTTGTATCTCCCAAGGTCAGCCAAATCCCCTTAGGGTTTACTTTGAAACAATATACAGTGCTTTGTAGAACTGTTGTTAGTGTCAGCCATCTGGATGAATCATGGCCATTGCTTGACCAGGTTGCTGTCTGTGACAGCCTGAGAGAATGTTTTCTCTCTAGGTGACTCTCCTTAGGTACACTGTATATCTTCAATCCCTTTCCTCTATAGCCTCATAATCTCCTTGAACAGAAAATTTGGGAAACCACTGAGTTAGAAGATGTTACAGCACAGGTTCTCTTATGTCCTGAGTCCTCACTGACCTTGAAGGGCTAGGGCCAAAATATTGGCTATTCTTGTAGCCCTTCTTTTTCTCCAGCTTTTGATCTATAAGCTTATATTCTTAACCCTTCAGAAGAAAAGCTTGGTGATACTATTACTCTATAACATAGGTACTTGAGCTTAACATCACTGTCTTTCTGAGTGTCAAACATCTTAGTCTTGGAATTGGTATTATCTTTCAATCATTGATATTCTAATAAATCTCTATAGAATGTGATGAAAGCAGGTACACATTTTTACACAGGAATTTAGAACTCTAAGCATATGCAAAATTGTAGCCTGTCAATCCTTTGGTATTTTTCCTAGTCTCTTACTCTCATATAACACCGTTTTTGTTTTCTTCTAAACCAACCATTTACGAGAGAGAGAGAGAGAGAGAGAGAGAGAGAGAGAGAGAGAGAGAATAGCAGTAACTAAAATTACATGAGAAGCAGCACACATCTAAAAGACCAGAATGACAGGCATTCCAAGCATAGTTGTAGTGTTACACACTGCTATCCTCAGTGTGATAAACTTTTTAGAGGTTCTTAGGACCGTTACCTAATTCATCCTGTGCATGGTTTTGCTTCTGCCATGTTTCCTATGTTTTCTGCTTTGTTGTTTAACCCTTAAGTCTTTGATTTCCATCCAGCTGTGTTATGTCTCTCTATTTTTATTTCTTCTTTTGGGTTCTTACACTAGGGAGACTGTATGATATTTACACATGTAGGTCTGGTTTATTTCACTTATGAGTATATGTTCAAGATACATCCACTTATATATGAAGCCCTCTATTTTATCATTCTTTATACCTGAGTAATATTCCATTGTATAAAAATACCACATCTTTCTCAACCATTCTTCAGATGATGGGCATTTTGGTTGTTTCCAAGATTTGGCTATTACAAATTGTGCTGCTATAAACATAGGTGCACAGATATCATTATGATATGATGTTTTCAGTTCTTCTGGAAAAAATCCCAGTAGGGGGATAGCTGGATTGCATGGAATTTCCAGTTCTAGCTTTTCTTTAAGGAGTCTCCACACTGCTCTCTATAATGGTTGCACCAGTCTGCATTCCCATCAGCAGTGGAGAAGGGTTCCTTTTTCCCCCACAGCTTCTCCAACATTTGTTTTGGTTGATTTCTTTATGATAGCCATTCTTTCTGGAGTGAGATGGCATCTAAGTGTTGTTTTAATTTGCATTTCATGAATGGCTAACGATGTGGAGCATTTCTTCGTGTATTTCTAGGCTTGCTGAATTTCTTTCTCTGAGAAGTGTGTGTTCATCTCAAATGCCCATTTCTGAACTGAGTCTTTGAATTTTGTGACCCTTATTGTTTTTAGTTTTTTATAAATTCTAGATAGAAGACCTCTGTCTGAATACTTACTAGTTCAAATCTTTTTGAAATTTGTGGGTTGTCTTTTCACTCTGTTGGTAATTTCTTTTGATGTGCAAAAACTTCTTAGCTGGAGGAGATCCCAGTTGTTGATGCTTTTAAGTGTTAAATGTGCATTTTGATTTTTTTCCATGAACTCTTTTCCTATCCCAATGTCTTCAAGATTTTCTCTCAATTTTTCTTCCAGGAGATTTAATGTTTCTCTTTTAATATGCAGATCTTTAATCCATTTCGACTTCAGTTTAGTTCATGGTGATAGACCTGAGTCAAGTTTTAGTTTTGGGCATGTGGAGAGCCAGTTTTTCCAACACCACAGTTTTCTTTTTATTCCAAATTCTTCCTGATAGATTGAACTTGAATCATGCATAATTCTAGCTGGCTCTCTCCTTGTCTTTGGAAGCATCCACTTTCTAGTTTTTGGTTATCTGTCCTTCCCTGTATTACAAGACTGGGTCATAGTGTGCTTGGTCCATGGCTATAATATGACTGTTATGGTCTTTGGAAGTAACTGTGCATGAATTTAACTGATAACAGAAAGGAGTTCAGTTAAATCAGTTTATCCTTGACTAAAAGGGATATCACATAGCAAAGAGGCAAGAATATGGCTTGGTGGAGTTATAACAATTTGGGGTGCCAATGGCAGGTTGTAATCTTAGCTCTGTCATCAGCTAGGTGGTGACTTGGAAGAAAACACCTTCCTTTTGAAGCTGTGGTCTGCAAAGTAAGGAGATGGGCCTGAGAACAGTCCAAAAACTTTTCCTTAGCTTTGGTAGCCTAAGCTGTTATGCTTTAAATTTAAACCTCCTAGTAGTTCTTAGCCCCTCTCTGTCACTATGAACTAGTCTACTAGCACTTTTGTGAGTAATATAGATTAGTGGTATCATTTGGCATATCCATAAATGCATATATCATCCTTTTATTATTTCCTCCTCCATCACTCCCCTTTCTCTGGCCTCCTTCCTCCTCTAAACCTCTTTCTTTTTTCTACTTTCACATTATCTTTTCGCTCTTCCTCTCCCCTCCTCCTTCCTCTATGAAAGGAAATATGCAGTGTTTGACTTACTTCACATATGATGATGGCCACCAGTTCCATCCATTTTGCTGCAAAGGACTCTTTGTTGTTCTTTATGGCTGAATAATATTTCATATATTCAAGCCTGGTATGTGAGGTTTCAGAATTGTTAACCCACACTGCTATGAAAAACAGCTTTATCAAGTAGAGTACAGTAGAGTGTTTTTGAATAGTTCCAGTACATATATGTTAATGTCAGTCGTTTTTCCAAGAGTTAGTCTATTTTGTGCTACTTAGCGGCTAGCCATTTTTGATTTTGCAATCTATATCTATATCCATATCCACTTCTCTCTCTATCTCTGTCTCTGTCTCGATCATCTCTATCTCTATCTCTATCTCTTTCTATCTCTTGCTCTATCTGTCTACATCTATATCTCTATATATCTCTGTTATGGTTTATGTCTAGTTGTCCCCCCAAAGCCTCATGCAATCATTGGGCAGGGACTACTAGAGTTTGAGACTTGAGTCATTATCCACTGGGATTATGTGTTTTAGCACTGATGGGACTATGGGTCTGAGTATGGCTGGGATTATTGGTGTGGCCTAAGGTGGATAGGCTAAGGCAGAGAGCCTGAATGTAATAAAAAGAGAGACAGAGAGACAGATGTTGGTTGTTGCTCTCTGTGCCCTGGTTGGTCTGTTGCCTCTGTCGTCATTGTTGCTGTTCCACGGCCATGAACTGGATGCTCTCTGCCCTGTCCCACTCAGCCTTGGGCCAGCCGAATATGGACTGAAACCTCCAGCAATTGTGAGCTAAATAAACCTTTCCTTCCTTCATTTTGAGTGTTGGGTATTTGTCCCAGCAATGAGTTAAAAGTAACTAACGCAGTCTCTAAGTATCTATCCGGATATCTATGTATCTGCATATATCACAATGGGCACCCAGGCTATTTTATAGCGTCACTATTGTGAATTGTGCTGAAATTGTACAGCTTGCTAGTATTTCAATTGTATACTGAATTTAATTCTATTGGAACTATACCAAGAAATAGGATAGTTGCATTAAAGCTTAAAGAATGAGTTACCCTTCAAATAAAGCTTTGGGTTGTTTGCTTGTTTGTTTCTGGTATTCCCAGGGCCATGTGGATGGGAATGGGTGGGCACTGATAATAGGAGACTGGATTTTTAGCTAAAACTGGCAGCCAAAGGACAGTCCTTCTGTCAGCTAGCAGCCAAACGGAGAGATTTTAATCTACTTAGAATAGTATTTTCTTCAATAATGTGACAAGATATAGTGATGGTATATGCTACCCAGAAAATCTTTCAGTGCTTGGATGCCTCACATTCACCCCTCCATTGACTTCAATCTAAATTTCCCATGTGATTTGTCTTCCTTGTGTCATCTTAAGTCCCTGCACTGTGAAAGTCCCCTTTAAGAGAAAACCCATGGATCCTGGCATGGGGGTGGCATTGAGCTGTACCACCTTGTCCTTCACTGACATCTTGCACTTCTCTCCTTGTTCTCCCCTGCAGGATGGCTTTCTCCTCCTTCAGCTCCTGTAGGATTCACTTGCCTTCACTTCCATCCCTTGAAAGACAAAGAACTTCCCTTCCATCTGCAAAACCATAGTATAGATTCTGACTGGCTTGAGCCAGAATCTACAATGGAAAGAGCCCCTTAGGGCAGGAGTGTGTCGTCCTCTGTGTGTGCATGTCAAATGCAGTGCCCACTCCCATGGCCTGGAGGAGAGTGGGCTACCATAGGCACATGGCCCAGAGGGAGGATCACAGGCTCCGCAGTTGAATTCTAGATTTAGATCTCAGATCTGCCTCTTACTGAGTGTATTAAGCAAGGAACAGAAATTTTTCTGTGCCTCAGTTTTGTCTTCTTTGGAACAGACACAATTTACTTGAATTATAGGTTTATTGTGAGAATTAAATAAGTCAATGTATGTAAACCATGTAATAACTCTTGTGTGCACGGGAAATACTATGGTAGTATTTGTGGAGTAAAAGTAATAAAGTAATCCAACTGACTTGCATCTTCCCAGGAAATAGCCACTTTATCTGCATTTAATAAAAATTTTGTAGGCACAAGGTATAGTTACTAGTGACTGAGATACACTAGGGACAAATATGGGCACAATTTTATCCTTCATTATATCCTGTAGAGCTATGGACAGTACAAAAGGGATAGACTGTATCCTTGGATAATCTGTCTTTTAAAGAAATGAACTAGGTGCTATAATGCTAGAGCCTTGCAGTGGCACTGGCAGTTTTTCTTTCATAGGTATGTAGCCTCATGAATGAGAAGTTACTGCCGGGACGGGTGACACATTGCCAGAGGTAGGGGGTGTTGTCAAGGATGGCACCATGACCTGGGCTCCCTGATGTCAGCTTCTGGCAGGGAGAAAATGCAACTACACATTAAAGAATGAGTTACCCTTCAAATAAAGCTTTGGGTTGTTTGCTTGTTTGTTTCTGGTGTTCCCAGGGCCATATGGATGGGAATGGGTGGGCACTGATAATAGGAGACTGGATTTTTAGCTAAAACTGGCAGCCAAAGGACAGTCCTTCTGTCAGCTAGCAGCCAAACGGAGAGATTTTAATCTACTTAGAACAGTATTTTCTTCAATAATGTGACAAGATATAGTGATGGTATATGCTATGGTAGTGTATTTACTGTATAAAGAAGTAATGTAAGTTGAATATTTTATAGTAAGCATGATTTTCAATATTTCTTTCAGAATGGTTTTAAATTATCAAGATAGTGCGGCAATTGTACTATTTTTGTTAAATAGAACAGATTCACTATATACTTGAGAATTAGAAAGAGAAGTTTTAAGGCAAGTATCTTGCCACATGTCATGTCTTGATTTTTATTTTGGTGAGAGGAGAGAGCTGTGAGTACCCGCTCTTGCTGTATGGTCCAAATTGTTGCCAAGTGAAGTTATTTCTGCTTCACATTTTCTCTTCCAGTCTCTTCCCACTGTTTATAGGGTTAGGGAAATGGTTTGCAGCTGTGAGGCAAAATCCACTAGCTTTCATTCTCTAGTCAGACAAATATCTCTGTGTGCCTCATCACTTCTGTGTTCCTGCTGCTTGGAAACATTAATGGCTAATTTTATTGGGTGCACATAATATGCTAGACACTTTTTAAACATTTCACATGTGCCATTTCGCTTAATCTCCTCAACAGCTTTGTGAGATATATTTGCTTGTTCCTTCCATCTTATAGGGGAGGAGCCTTAGGTTTACATGGACTGTGACCTTTTTCAATTCATCCTTCTAGTAGGTGACAGGGTCAGATTGGAACTCAGAAGGTCTGGATAGAGAGCTTGAGTTCTTATTGTTGTGCTAGATAACATGGCAAATGTACAGAGAGTCAATATTTGCTAAATAAATTGGAGGATGGAATGAAAATAATGGGTTTATGCAAGGACTCAGATTTTTCATTGTGTTGTTCACGACTCTGAAGCTTCATCTGCTGAACTATCTGGGACAGAGCTCCAGACTCAGGAAGGCAACCCGAAGACCAATATACTTGGATGTGAAGAGTTCAAGGGAAGGAATCCTTCAGGTGCTCTCACTTCTCCAACAAGCCTGTAGGGAAGCATGTGGTGGGTCTAGACTCTGGGATGATGACCAGTGATTTGTGCACATGCTTTGTGGACACCATCACATTCATTTCAGCAAAACCCAGAGGTAGAAATGGTGAAGAAATCCTTGGACTTATAGAGTTGGCGGCATGGTTAGGACCCTGGCCTACATGGAAGGGGTGGACATGGCCCTTGTCTCTCAGCAGAACGTGAACCTTTTCTTGAACTAACATAGCACTTGGCCTGTCTTCAATTTATTTGTCTTCCTTTGCCTTTTATGCTACTATTTTAAGATATTTTGCTTCCTAACGGAGCATGCTTCATGAGACCAGGTTGGTCTCTGTCTGAGCTTAGATGACTGAAGGAATAAGGTTAAATAATTGTTGCATTTAAATGTATTTTAACATCTTTGTATATATTTATTAACTTTTTTACTACCTTTAAAATTTATTTTAAAGAGAGTAATTGCTGCGATATTAGGAATGGTACATACTTAGAAACTAAGATGACAGGTATTCAGGCATGGTTTTTGTATTACATATTGCTGCCCTCAATGCAGTTGCTTAGTTCACAGATATCAGCATACAGAGTTAGTCAAGATGAAAATTCTATGCTTTAACTGCTATTTTCTTTCTTTCTTTTAAAATATGTTTAGTGTAGTGTCTGCAAGGATTTACAGGGTCTTACTATACAGATCAGACTTGAAGTGATCCTTCCTGTTTTTCAGCCTCCCAAGCACTGGGACAACAGGTGTGAACCACCACATGCTGTCTTAATAGCTGTCTCATCTTGCCCCGTGAAAGGGGCCAGTACAACAGTCCAGGGATTGAACCCCTGGCCCTTGTGTCTGCCTGGGCAGGCACTTTAATCCATTGAAATATCTGGCCAGCCCTTCTTAGTTTTTTTTTTTTTTAATTTTTTTTTTTAACTTAACTGCTATTAAAAAAAAAAAAAAAAAACTGATGGAAATTTTTAGTACAAGCAGCTCAGCCATCCTGTATATATACTTGAATGTTATTTCCTCTACCTTTTTTCCCATCTTTTTTCCTTTTCTCTTCATTATTTAATCCTTAAGTTCTGCTTCTTTCCATTTTACTGTATCTGTTATGCCTTTCAGAGTTTATTTCTTCTTTATGATCATATTTGCACAGACTACAACAGATATATACAGCGCTCCCAGTATCCCAGAGTTTTCCTGTTGTTGCCATCACACATTAGTGTGGTTTATTGGTTGGAATTCATGGATCAGTATTGACATGTTAATGCTAAACTCCACAATTTATTTAGGCTCTAGCAGTTTTCTTTTTTAAATTAAAAAAAAAATCTATTTATTTGGTCCAGGGTCTTGCTACACAGCTTGGACTCTCAGTGATCCTCCTGTCTCAGCTTCCCTAGTGCTGGGATTATAGGCATGCACCACTATGCTCAGTTGCTGTGGCTGGCACAGTGAGGAGCCAGCATTGGCATGCAGTACCAGGGATCAAACTCAGGTCCTTACATTTGCCAGTCAGGTTATTTTCTAATATCTTTCTTCTCTTCTAGGATCCTTTCTGTAGAGAATTATGTATAGTCATGTTTCCTTAGGTTCATCTTGGATATGACAGTTTTTGAGCCTTTTCTTGATGTGATGACCTTGAAAATATTCAGTAAAGTGGGTCTCAATATACTGTATTGTGTGTGTGTGTGTGTGTGTGTGTGTGTGTGTGCGCGCGCGCATGCGCTATTAACCTGACAGCAGTGGTAGTGTTGACCCTGCTCACTAGCTAAGGTAGGGGTTACACAGGCTTTGTTCTATAAAGATACTGCTTTGTCCCCCACCCCTTATTGTAATCTTTGCAAGTCATTAAGCATCACCCACACTTAAGGGGTGGGGAGTTATGGTTTATTCTATGAAAGGGGAGTTTCTACCTAATTTTTTGGTATTGCTTGTGGGGGATCTTACTGTTCTCTTCCATTCATTTATTTATTGAATCATTTTTCACTTGAGTCAGTATAAACACATGGATATTTGTTTTCTGTTGTGAATTATTTATCCAATGTGACATTATTTATTGTTTTGCTCTAATTGTTCCAGTTTTGGCCACTGGGAGTTATTTCTGTTGGCACCCATGACTTTTATGCCTACTTAGATGGTTTTGAGTTTGATTTTCGAGAAGGTTTTTGCTTTCCGGTACTATATGATGTTTTAGGCTCATTTTGTATTTTCTTTTCTGTAGCCTTGGACTCAGCTGTTTCTTCAAGGAGCTCTGATTACTTTTGTTGGATAACGCTATTTGAAACCAAGATCTGGGTGTAGTAGGTGCAGGCTAGTACTACAGAAGCATTTCTTTTAGGTTGTCTCAGAGGCTCAGAGCATAGTTGCATATGCCAATCTGTCTATATAGACATGACTACAGCTATGTCCTTGCATAGCCACTACCTTTACTGTCTTACACACAGCATGTGTTTCTGGTGATATTCCTAACTCTGTAATCCAGTACCAGATGGTTCATTCTAATTTTACCCCTTTCCTTATCTGTAATAGTGAGAAACCTGGCTCCTCCACCAACTGTCTCTCTACTTATTTACTCAATCCTGGTACACAGAGTTTCAGAATTGTTAGCTCACACTGCCATGAAAAACAACTTCAGCAATTAAAGTACAGTAGAGTGCTTATGAATATTTCCATCATATGTATTTTAATGCCAACATTTTTTCCCTGTTGTAGAACTCCCTGCCAACAGGAGTTACTCTACCTAGTACTCAACATCTAGTGGCTTCTTTTGATTTTGTATCATTGGGTATTGAACCAAGGGCCTCATATGTGCCTGGAAAGAGCTCTGTCATTGAGCTATACCTCCTGCCTTCTGCTTTTCTTAATAATATTGTTTCAGTGTGAATATACTTAATGCCAGTGAATTGTTTTCTTTAAACTAGTTAATATGTTAAATATTACACTATATATATTTTGTAATAATAAAGAATAATTTGCCTTCCTTTGGTTATCCCAGTAAATTCATTTCCAATCTAGGCTGCTTATCAAAATCAAGGTCTGTTTAGTATGAATCAAGCATCTATATTTTAAACAAATTTCCCAAGCAATTAAGAAACCTTAACTGTATGAATAGATTTTTTCTTTTAAGAATATTAAAAACAAAACTGAAAGATGCTGGGATCTGGGATCTCTACATGCACTTGCAGCTTTGGGAAGGGGCCCTCGGAGAATTTCTGGTGGTGCCAATCATCCTGTTTGGATCATGACTGGAGAGGTGACTTTTGCATAAGCTGGCTTGGGGATCTGTACCAGCACTGGCTTCTCATCACCAGCCCTGCCCTTCGACAGGTCTGGTTCAGCAGCTCCAGCTCTGAGCTGCCTAGACACCTCCCTCAAAGGCTCTGCTGAGTTACAAAAACTTCAGAGCTCTGTCTCCTCTATCTTCAGCATGATCTGAGCATGTCAAAGTTGCCACATGAAAGAAAGCTGCTGGCTTCCAAGAGCAGCCTGCCAATTGGAGAACCAAGCATCACCCTCTTGGCCCATAATAAAAGCTCCATTAAAGTCCTTTATTAGATTTGCCAGTTTGTAGAGTTGGCTTGCCTTGAACCAAGGACAGCTGAAGGAGGTGGCACCATGGGTCCTCAGCCTGTGGCCTGAGGCTGTCTTTTCTAACACTCTGGAGGGTAGTGGCGTGCCTGGAACGGGGAAGGACTTTCATTCCACAGCTTGACCCTGCCTATGTAATTAGAGGTTCTGGCTAGACCCTATCTCATGGCTGAGTCACCCAGAAAGGGGTGTAGTTGCTACACATTGGGAATCCTTGAAGCTGTGACAATTCTCTCAGTGGTGGTAAGTATTTATATCTGTAAGGAAACCCATGTAGATACCTAGAAAATATCTGGGTAACTTCCTATCTTTCCCCATCACTTCAGCTATAAAATCCAAATAGGACATGAGGATTTTCTGTTTGCTTGTGTGAATTGGTGAATTACTCATTGCTTTGTGCTTTTAAGTGTAGGATAGGTGAAGGAAAGACTGCAATCTAGAAAACTGATACTCCACAGTTGTGAGGGTGTGTGAAGAAAGGCAAATCTGTGCATTCTTACTTTCCAAAAATCAAAATGGCCACTAAGGATGTTAATTTTATTTTCATTTAACACTCCCAGTATTTTGCTTTAATGTTCTTTTATGGCACATTCTGGAAAGCTGTGAAATTATCTTTAAATTTTTTAGATTTCACATACCAATTGTATATATTTCTGGGGTAAAATGATGTTTTGATTCATGTATATGTGGAGAGATTGTTACATCACCTTAAACATTTATTACTTCTTTGTAATGGAAACATTCAAAGTCTTTTCTAGTTGCTTGAAAATACAAGACTGTTAACAAGTGCAACAGAACCTCAGAAAGGGTTCTGCCTATCTCATGGTAACATTGTACTCACCGATCAAACTCTCTGTCCTTTACCTCATAACCTCCGCAGGCTCTGCTAACCACTGGTCTCCTCTCTTCTGCTGTGAGGTCAATGTCTTCCCATCCCACCTGTGGGTGGCAGCATCTGAAGTTTGCCTTGTATCTTTTGGTCTTTTCAACTACACTGTTTCTTTACTCTTTAGAACTCTGGTAATTTCTCTTCTGAATTCTGATAGTAGTTATCCAAGAAGTCTCCTCCCTCAGTTCCTCTACCCTTCTATCTTCCCTTCGTTTCCTGGCCAAAAAGCTGCATGTGAACACCAAAACCAAACTGACCACTCCTTGCTTAAAAACACTTCTTGACTGTGTTGAATGCAGACAGAACTCCCAAATCATTAACTTGCTTCTCAAACAGAATGTGATTTTCCTTCTGCCAAACCTTTGCCTGTGTGGCTCACTCAGCTTGGAACCCCTATTTCGTTCCTCAGTGTCAAATCCTTCTTATCAGGACCCTGTAGGTGGAATCTCTAGTGCCTGCAGTTTGTTGAAATTTTTGTTGTTGTTGTTGAAAAAATTAAGTTGTAAACTTTTATCACAAATTAAAAATGAAGTTCTTAAAAATATCAGCTTGGCCAGATATGAAACAATTTAAAAACCTTTAAAGATATATTAAGAAAAAAACAGGCTTAGAAAAAAAAAGTTTGCCATTACCAAAAAGAGATGTCTTTAGGTAAAAATAATAAAAATTTCATGCTGCACAGATAATGCAGATAGTTCTAGTTATCTGGTCAAAGGGCAAAAAGCAAGCACTTAAGCCCTTCAGTTCCAATCTTTTGTTCATTTCTAATTGCTGAAATTTCCTGATCATTTCTTTCTTGCTGTATGACTAACCAGGATGATGGCAGAGATGTTTAACCGGCATTTACCCAGTGCCGCCCTGCTCAGCCTCGGGAGCAGACGAATTCTCAGCTGGTAGATTGGCTGCTTTAGTCTCTTTGCCATCTTGTGGCTTAGGGTTTTCTGTGTCGGTAACTGAAGCTGCGACGGTACCGACGTTGAGGTGGCTGCTGACCTTGGGTCTCATCTTCTTATTGTCCTTATCTTCTTCATTGTCATCCTCTCTAGGCTGTCTTTGGTGAGGAAGGTCCCTGCGGAATCGTGATCTATAACCTCGATACATATTCTGTCTCACTTGTCTACCTTGTTCTCCTGCACCCTGGTTGTCAACGCCCTCCATCACTTCTTGCACAAGAGGGTGGAATACTGTGGTCGATGCCCATAGGGTCTCTGCATATAGTAAGGTGGGAATCTTCACCTGCGGTAGGGCCGACGTTGTGGGGCCTGGCCTTCGGGAGCGCTCTCCGATCCCTCATTCTGTTCCCTGCTTTCACTATTCTGGTAATTCTGCTGGTATGGAGGACTTCTATGATGTGGATAGCGTCTATGATGGTTACAGCCTGCTGTGTATTTACTGCCTTGAACTGGAGCTCCACCAGGGCCTGGAACATTTGCTGCCTCCACACCCTTTTCTCCTTCAGCAACATCAAACTCCACAGCCTCTCCATCTCCTGCACTGTGAAGGTACTTCCCCAGAGTTATTCTTCTTTATGGCAGTCTGGTGTACAAATACATCTTCGTTGGTGTCATTCCTGTTGATGAAGCCATATCCCTATCTTACACTGAACCATTTTACTGTTCCTAAAACCTTCTTTGCAATGACCTTCTTACTCCTCTGGCAGGCGCCACCAAGGCTGCCCGGGGCCACGTCTCCCTGCGCTGCCGCTGGTGGTGTTGCGTGTTAGTTCTCAGCCTCGCTGCTGCTCAGGGTTGCGGTGATGGTGACTGAGGTCGGTTGAGGCAGCTGTGGCTCCTCCTGTGGTGCGATGCTTACTAGATCAGCGGCAGTGGGCTGCTCAGGGCTCTCTTGGGTCCGCTCTCTGCCCTTACTACTGATCGAACTCTGTATTTTGTTTAAATATTTTTTTGTGTGATGTCAATGCACTCTGGATCATGGTGAACATGGAAGAGCCCGTTGGCTTCTCCAGGTGGTGAGCAGGCTGCCAGTCTTTCGGCTCCATCTTCTTTGAGTCCCTACCTTATATCATCTCCTGCAGGGTGCAGTGCAACGGTTTTCTCAAAGAAGGTTTACTATAAGTGTTTGTTGCTGAAATGAATTTGTTTGGTGTCTTTAGACTGAAAGATTTCCAAGTAGCAAGTTGGATTCTTTTGAAAGGAACATTAGTGTCCTTATACGGGTCTATGGCAGTCTATCTGAAGGAGGAGGAGGAAAGGAAGAGGAGGAGGAGAAATGGGGATAGGGATGAAGAGGAGGAGAAGGAGAAACGGGAGGAGGAAGAGAAAGGGATTCTGACTCCACTTCATTGTGTCATTTGTCACTTCACGTCTTGCTTACTTTTCCCGCTGCAGTCAGTTTCCCAGGTCTAAAGGGATCCATATCCCATACCCTCTGAATCCAAGATACTAAGGACTTGGATAAATTTTGGTTGCCAGACAGTACAGAGAAGTTGCATAAGACGCCTAGCATCATGCAGAAAATCACTAGAGAGGAATGAACACATCCCATGATTCTCTTCAGGCTTAAAATAAATCTAAAAAACTAAAAAATTATTCTTGAAAATTTTATGTATTACCTCCTCTAATGGATGTTTTCTCTGCTCTGTCTGACCTTCACTGTGCTTCAGAAATGTGTAAAAGCTAAAGAAAATAAACAAAACAAAATCCACTTTCTTAAGAAATCTGCTTCACACAAATAGTTACTGTCTCATATAAGTTTCCTCCAGCTTTTAGCTCCACTTACTTCTTGCTCTTTCCTTTTCAGCCTTCATTTCTTGCACCTGTTCCTCTGCCCACCATTGAGCCATTGCTCCTCCAGAGCCTGTTTTCTTGCTCTTATATCTGTGTGGTTCAATTTGCACACAGAGAACTCCCTTGCTTCTGATCCTGGTTGAGACAGGATAATCCCTGCTTTCCCAGGTTCACAAAACATTATCCATTATTTTTTTTAAAAAAATATTAGTACATGTGTACAGAGCATAATGATGCCATTTATGGTGGAGAATTTGTACATGTACATAAAACAACTTAAGCAGTTTTGCTTCCTCTTCTCCTCCCCCTCCTCCATCCCTTTGTTCCCTTCTCAAAATCTGTTTCTTGTGCTTCCTACTTCTGTTGAGGTGACCTGGGCCAAAGAATTCTTATTTCCATTTTATAGAAGAAAATGGCAGAGACTTAGAGTTGAAGTGAGGCAGCGCAATGGCCGAATCATGACTTGGGCTCCTTGGTCCCTCTGTGCAGAGCTGTGGTCACTTGGTCTTGACGTGAGCTATTGTGGAGGTTAAGATTCATTGTCAACTTGGTTGGCATGGGATCCACTTAAGGACATTTTCAATGTGTCTGTGTAGGTCACAGAGTTCTGACTTAGGGGTCTAGATCTGGCTTCTGACCCCTTCCTCTCTGGTGCTATTTCTTTGTGCACTGATTCCTGGCTGTCACATCTTGGGAAGCTTTGCTCTACTCTTCTCTTCCAAGGCCTCTGCCTTGGAACCTGCTGACACTGGATGGAAACCTCTGAGACTGGGATCTAAAATACAATCTTCTTCCCTTACATTGTGCATATCAGATGTTATGTCCCAATGATGAGGAAGCTGACTGGTACCTACATGCACCTTTGCAAGGTCAGGCATGATCTCCACTGCTGGCCCAGAGCTCTCTGTCTTCAATTGGCTGATGCTTCTTTCTGATAACATGCAAAGCTCTCCATCCCTGTTTCCTTCTCTTCTGTTTCTATAAAATCTTTCTTCTTGACACTTCTCTGACCATGTGGAATCATTTATTAATGAGAAAGTCAGCCTGGAAGCCACATCTGTTTTCTTGTTTTCTCCAAGATTCCACAGCTGAGTTTGCAAGGAGAAGAGGGTTGAAAGATTTAGAGATGTGTGCGTGTGTGTGTGTGTGTATGTGTATGTGTATGTGTGTGTGTGTGTGTGTGTGTGTGTGTGTGTGTATGTGTGAAAGAGAGATAGAATGACAAGAGAAGAGACACAGAGACATGGAGAGAGATAGAAAGACAGACACATAGAAACAGATAGACACGCAGACAGAGACACACATACACAAATACACATACACATATAACACATGCACATGCACACACAAAGATTGTTAGTAGAGGCCCACTTGCCTGGGTCTTTATTAGACTCTACTGGTAGTGAGTATGGGTTTCAGCTTCTTGCACTCCAGGATTTATTCCAGAGGTCAGCCTTGTTCTCTTCCCTCACCCTCCATTCATTCCCTCTCCCAATAGGGGAATTCTGTGAAGCCTTTCTTCCTATCAGAGGCCATAAGGGGAAGTATTTCCCACTTCCATTTGTTCTCTGTTCCTAAAAGAGGGCCATATTTGGCATCCACACCTGGATGGTGACTCTCTGTCCTCCCAGTGCCTTCCTCATTTCTCTGAGCCTGCAGGTAAAAAACCATGTGACATCCCAGCATTCCCTCAGCTCCCTGGAATGTATTTCACCCTCATCCTGGATGAATTGAAGGCCTCTTCTTATTTGCAGCTCAGCTGAGCATTTCCCATTTCCTTTGACATCTCCTCTACTACCCCATAGGCCTGCTCCTGGCTGTGCTCATATGGGATGTCCTGATCACTGTGCATGTGGGTGAGGGATTCAAATCACAGAAGACTGAATTGATATGTGGGTAGATTGGGTCCCGTTTCTCCAGGTTACAGGTGAACAAATTCAGACTGCATCTGTGTATAGGACACACATCCAATACTTTAGCAGAGCAGACTCTTGAGAATTCGGAACATGGTTTGTGCTTTCTCCTCAGGGGACATAACCAGAGAATGACGTGAGCATTAAAGGAATGTGAGCTAGTGACATTTGAGTCCTTATCAGAGAATTACAACTAGTGCCTCCTCTTGGTATTTCTGGGACCTGTCATTCACCTGCTCATAACCCGTTTCTTATGTATGAGAATAAGGGAAGAGGGAAGAAGATAGAAGGAGGATGCTCCTCTTCTGGCTTCCATTACTCACCCTGGGTGTTTCTGGGGATAAGTCACTCTTGGCTTTTCAATCTCCACAAGCACATCAAAAAGAAAGCACAGCCTCTGCTCTTTGATAAAAGACTTGGATCATCAGAGAAAGAAAAATGATGGAGGAGCCTGAACCAAGCTTATCAATGATTGGAGCAGACATTTATCATAAAAGTGCAGCTGAGTATCTGTTAGAGGGCAAGTTTTCCTTCGAAATAATCTGCTCACCTAACTAGTACTCAACGTGGCTGTGAGCACCACTTAGGAGCTCTCGCTTCACCCAGTTGTGTCCGTTGTCAGAAAGTAAAATATTTCACTGAAAGTTGGGCTTAGAAGAGAATGGGGGTGGGGATTTACTCCAAAGAAAAAGAGGCAGCCTAAAGAGGAGCAGATGACCCAACAGGTGTGGATTGCTCAGTAACACTTGGGTATGGGATGGGAATTGCCTTTACTATTGTGCTGAAATTACTAAAACAATGCAATTCTTTTGTGCTAAAAAAAAAAAAAAAAATTCAAGACCTCAGCTCCCAAGGAAGATTAAAAGTCCATTTTTACATACCTTTTTAAAGAATATATTTTCTTTTAGGTTGTGCTAGGAAATATGGGGAAGTCCTGCAACTAGAGCTCATACTCATAAGTGAAATAAGTGAGACCTGCATGTGTAAACATTGTATTTTCCCCCTAGTGTAGGAACCTGAAAGAGTACATAAAATCTGAAAGGTACAATAGATTCTGTGGAAGGGAAAGAAACTGCCTAAAGCAAAGGAGCAACTGGGATGAGGGAAAGGAGAAAAGGAAGAACAAAGGAAGGGACAGTATATATGTATATATGCAGGGCATTTTGGGTAATTATGTTTCTGATTTCTACTGATCTTCTGAAAGGAACAGTGAATTCTTAGATTTATTTTGTTTTTTATTTATTTATTTATCAGCTACAGAAAACCAAAGCAAACCAAACTCTGGACTGAACATAGAATTGATGTTCAATTTTAATCATTGGGATTCTTCACAGGATTTTATTAGAATAAAGCCCACACATGTTTGGGAGGGACTAGAGAAGCTAGCCAGATAGTTCCAGTTTAGTCCCTCTCTGCATACTGGCTCCACAGACAGCTGAGGGGACAGCCCTTCTTGACCCTGTTCCATCTTCTCAGGGCCCGCTTGTGTCATGTCGACGTGGAGAGAAAGGGAGAAGGGAGCCAACCCGTCTTTCAGGGAACCGGGACCAGTCGGAGCCTCTGTGAGGATCTGTGTCAGCAGACAAGGGCTCTCTTGTTGTTCCTGGGCCTTCAGAGCAGCCCAGATAACTCGGCGTTTCATCTTAATGGGCTGTGGAGTCCTCTTTTCTTGCACAGTTAGGGTTTTCTTTAAAGAAATAATTAGCAGGTACTTTTACATTTCTCCAGTGACTCATTCTTCTTTGAAATATTAACCTGGGATTGCCTCCTTCTGAGACTAAAATAATGATGATAGCAATTTATTTCATAGCTAGAGCCAAGACAATTAACACATGCCCTATGCCCAGAACTTAAAATTTTTTTAAAAAAATTTTACCACTCTAATATGTCCTTAAATTTCACTAGCAAGGCTTTTTCTTCAAATGCTTTTCTTTCATTTTTACTAATATTGCTTTAAATATATATTTATGTTATATTGTGTAATAATTCAAAGCATGTATGCATTGTGTGATGATCAAATTAGTGTTCTTAGCATCTCCTTAGACATTCAAATTTTTTTTGTTCATATAAATACTCACACATATTTATAAGGTTCAGTGTGCTAGGCTTTTAATGACGGGGAAGAAGTCAGAGGCAGGGGCCATGCGGGCAGAAGCTCGGGAATTAATGGGTTTTGAGCTCTTACGTATCTAGCAGATAGGAAGAAAGCTGGGAAGGCCTTGTGTGTCACCCACCAAGAGAAGGGGAGAGGTTTCCTTGTCTGGAAAGCCAGAGATGTAGTCTTTTTCTTGTCCTTGGGACATCATATATGACACTCACAACTTTAAAAAGGTGAGTTTTACTTTGGCCCAAGGTTTCCAAAGTTTCATTGTGTGTTAGGCAGGCTCAACATGTGTGCATGAGGACAGCATGGTGGAAGGGTCCGGTGGAAGAGAAACTTCATGGCACTCAGCAACTAGAGAGCAAAAAAAGGAGCCAAGGAGGGAGGAACATCCTTCCATGTATGTCCCCAGTCACCTCCCTTTTCTGTCCTGACCCTACCTTCTAATCACACAAGTAGCCACTGAATTCATCCATAGATGAATTGACCAATGAATTCAGTGCCTGCACGACCTAACCACCCTCCAAACGTGAATATCTATTAACCAGCATTCTAGGGCCTTCTCCTAGGTCATTTGTCTGCACTTTCTGTGTGAAAGCTTGCCAGATCTATCTTCTCTCAAATAGACAAGGACACTAGGCCAATCTTTCTTCATGGTTGAACGAGAAGAAACCCACTGGGAGGGGACAGTGCACCACCCTCCACACTTGTAAATGAGAACAGCTCTCTTTCCTCACCCAGGGGCTGTTATTCTGAGGCTATAAAAAGATCTCTGTCCACTTCAAAGGGCTTTTTATCAGCTTATCCATACAGATCCTGTTCGACTCTTCTCATTTTCAAAGGCGGAATAAAACCTCTTGGCTGAACCCCCAGCTAGGCTCTTACCTTCCTTAAAATATCTTTAACTTCAATTAAATTGATCCCTCCTGGCTCCTTTTAGCAAATAGGTTGTCTTCACAAAGAGTTCCCTGACTTTCCCTGCACCCTTTCCGCCTCTGCCCTTGTCAAAGGCATGTCGTTCTGATCTGTGGGGGAATTTATGCAGCTAAGCAATGAGCGTGGGCCAAGCTCTGATACTGCTGGACCTCTTTAATGTACTCTTGTTTCAGAACATAGCAAGCTTTAAAGCACTTCTGTGTCTGTAGAGAGGGGCAGTAAATTAAGCATTGGGAAACTAATGGCCTGTGTTTTCTAGGTCTTGTTCTGCCACAGACCTTCCTGTGTACTCATGCCCTCAAGTCTTGGGTTCATTTTTTTGAGTAAAATGATGGCGGTAAGTATAATCATCCACACAGATATATGAAATGGTTACTTTCCTATAACTACTTGTTTCTAAGAATCTTCCCAATACTGCGTGTGTTCCTTGAGGAAAGGAATAGTTGTCTTATCTCTATCCAGTTTCTTGGACAACAGGTATTGAGTACAGGTACTTGTGGTCTACTTTGGTATACCTTTCCATCTTGCCAGTTGTACCCATCTGCACCATATTTATTTCAGGAGCTTCATAGCTTTGTTCAACTTAATTGTCTCCCAAACACTTAATTGCCCCCCTTTGCCCTCTAACACAATTAATTCTACTAGATATTCACGGATTGCTGAATTCTCTTGCTTCCTCTCTCCACCTCTTCCAATTTGGACACACCATCACATTTCCAGTGGCCTTTGAAGATCAGGAGAGCTAACTCCCCAATGAGTGAATTTGAAATGGGGTGGGGTGCCTGCAAAGAAATTTCTGCTCTCTTTTTCTCTCCAAGGGTCAATTTTATTCTATGCAACATGTATAGAGATGTCCAGTATGATTGAGTAACCCATTTGGTTTCTTTGTAGAGTATAAATCTGTGGTCAGCTGGATAAGACATCATTTTTGCTTCTCATTCTTCCTTGTCTCTTATCCCTTACCCTTGCTGCCCTATGAATGTGCTTCCCAATAAACTATTAACATTTAAGTCCCTCCTCAGATCCTGTTTGCTGGGGGAACCCATATTAAGGTGTCATCTATCCAAATCAATCTATCCCAAACTGCTCACTCTTATAGGTTCATAAAAAGTTAGAATTAGGAATGATAATGCCACCCAATTACTCATTTTAATGAATCATAAAATGAAGTCTAGAGAAAGAAAATGACCTGCTTGCTATAAATTAGTGACTGGATCAGTACTAGAATTCAGAGTCTTAAATCTCTACTCCAAAGTCTAGAGATAGGGACAGGAAAAGGAAGAAAGCAATATTGGTGATGATTCTTAAGTAAGCAAAATTTGTTTACTGGTGGCAGCATCTGAGTACAACTGGTTCTTAGGTGTTTCTAGGGTTGGGAAGTCTAATAACATATAACAATGTAAAAAAAATCCAGGACAAAAAATATTTTGTGAGGACCCATCTGCTTTTGATCAGGAGCATAGAGCACCACCCTGGATGGAAATGACATTCTAGGAATGAGATTCTAAGTCCTGTTCAAGGGTTTTGGAAATAATACTAACTCAACTGGTATTTTTACTTTTGCATTTCAATTTAACTGCTACCCTGACTAAAAGAAGGGCTACACAAGACCTTTAGAAGTAACTAATGAGGCTTTGTGTACAGAACCATCTGAGTTCTGTCCTGTTTTTCCCAGGGAGGAGACTAGCAGTCATAGTGTCAGGGTTTGGGCATATGGTTACTATCTGTTTTCAGATAAGAGGAAAAAAAAAAGAAAAGAAGGAGCTTATAGAAACAAACTGGAAAGGGGCTTTGGATGCAAGTAGTTAATCCATCTTACTTTATGAAGGTGAAGAAACCAAAGACCAAGGTCATGTGACCAGCTGAGGGTCAGGCAATGAATTGGGGCAGATCTGGATTCAGCAATAGCTTAGTTTTCTAGTGGAGAAGGAAATTCAGAAAAGAAACTTCAGTTTTCCAGAAGGCTGACTAAGGCAAGAATCAGAGAGTGGATTATCTCTCATCCTTTAAAAAAAAAAAAAAAAACAACAAAACAAAACACAAACAAATCCCAGCATAGAAATAGAAGAAACAACTTTCTGCCTCTCTTGTACACAACACTCTCATCTTTATATGAAATTGAATAACGTTTTGTGGTCTCAAACACTACAGAAGAATACCTGTTGACATTGTGCTGTCCTGGAAGGAGAGAAAGAGTGCATTGAGGAGCTAGGGAGGGAGATAGACTCTTCCAGGCCACACCCTCAGTGACCCACCTCTGTGAGGCCTCAACTCCTAACAGCACACTTAGTTACAAATTTGTCGGTGTATTCCCTGATGAGTGTAATTCAATCCTTTAAAAAAGGCCTTGCCTATGATTGCATGAGTTTGGGAATTTATCTAGTCATAAACCCAAGTAGGTGTTGTCACAGTGTCAGTCACATGGAGAAGGAGAACGGCTTAGCATCTGTGCTTGAAGGGGAGGAAGAGAGATAAGTCAGTGGAACTTGAAGGAAGAGAACCAGAGTTCTGTAGAGAGAGCTTTGCATGGAAGCTGTTGATCTTGATTCAGAGGGTGATCTAGCCCAAGCTGACATCACAGAGAGGGAACCAGGGAGAAAAATACCCTGACCTTGCTCTCATCTCTTTCTTTGTTCTTCTTCCAGAGCTCTATTGGATAGACTCAAATGGGCATCAGGGAGCATGAAGTCCACTGATGTAATTTGTGCAATTCAGCCTCCGAGAGCAGAAAGCAGGGTGGAGAATGGTAGAGAGTAGATCTGGGAGGAAAAATGGAAGATAAATGCCCATATTGTCAAGCCCAGAGCATATTTGTCAAGCCCTGAGGTTACTAACAGTGGATTTTGTGTTGTGCCATGCAGAACCAGCACAATGGCAGCTTGTGTTTCCTCGGATGCTGTTAGTGCCATTGGCCCACTACTTATATCTGGGTCCCTCCCAGCACTTGTTCTTTCCTCTCAGGGCTTTTCTCCTGAGTTCAGTCTTTCTTTCTAAGAATGGGTCATATATTTTCCTCAGATTTGGACTGGAGGTTTCTGTATGAAGAGTGACTATAGATTCTACCCCTCCCTTAATGCAGCTCCATGGGAGTCTCTGGTTTTGCAGATATTTCATGAGCTACCGCTTTATCCTGGCTGATGACCTAATATCCAGGTGTTCACAGTGTGACTAGGTGCCCCTCTTAAGGGAAATATGTTTATCCTGGCAGACATTCTGGAAGCTCTTATCTGATCGGAGTCTGATTTAGTTCTGTCAGGATAGCCATAAGCCAGTAGAGTTCTGTTCAGTAAGAGAGTGAGGCTCAGATGTGTAGTCAGGTGAGACACAGAGGAGGCATCATAGCAAAACATACAGAATAATAGAAGCCATTTATTTGTTATATACTCCAAGAGAAAACTGACAGCATGCTTCACTGGGACAATGGAAGATGAGCACTGTCAAGGTCCAAGGGATTATGCAGGCATGGTCCCCACAAAGAGATCTAATGGGTGAGTGTATAATAAGCAGCCATGAGTTCCAAGGAGTCATGCTGTGACTGAGAGGTGATTACTGGGACACATCTGCCAAGTCCATGGGGACTAGTAGGGTGAACCAACTAGATTGTCTCTGCTTGAGGAGGTGGCCACCAGGAAGAAGCCCCAGCTGACAGATATCTACACTAATCACACTGAGGAGCCAGGAGATGGTGGAGAATTAGAAACTGGGAAGCCTAGCTTCTGGTGTGGGAAAGTTCAGCCTATAATCAGAATGGATATTAAAGCAGGTTGCATTCACAAAAGTTCACTTAGCCCATCTTCATGACTAGTGTGTAGACTTCCCAAATTCTAGACAACTCAGATGGCATGCTCCAGCTATAGCACATGATGCTGCCTTCAGCCCAACTGCATTGTGGTTCACTGTCTCCCACTGCTGGGACTTGCTTTCTCCTTTACGAGTTGTGGGTTTCTTTTTATTCATCTTAATGAGAAAAAAAGATAAAATAGCAATTAAACAGTTTCAAAACAAGTTAGTAGGATGGCTACAATAATTAACAGCATGCATATTGTTGTCTTCATAGTAGTTATTCAGAGGATAAGATT
>PVKN010008544.1:0-24923 GCA_004027915.1 Capromys pilorides | reverse complement strand
TTTCTTGTCTCAACTTCCCCCTCAGGGACATGATCTTCATGAATCTGTACAGAACTCAAAAGGCTGAAGGTGGTTTTTTTTCAGTAGCTGCTTCCTTTAAAGAGAGGCATTGCCCTTGTCTATAGGGGCCCATGGCTCTGCCCTGCTAGCTAAGAGTTACAGGGCAATCTCTGACACTTCAAGCTTCAATTCTGGCAGGGTGATCTGAAATTCATAAACGAGCATTAGCCTGGAATGGCACTGTAGCCATCTGGAAGATATAAATAAGATTGAGAGGGATGGGGATATAGCTCAGTGGCATAGTGCCTGCCTGGCAAGCACAACGCCCTAAATTAGATTCCTAGCACAAAAACAAACAAACAAACAAAATACCTGTCTATAAATGAGGTTAAGAGGTTAATTAAGTAATGTCCAAAGATTAGGAGAAGCAGTACAGTTGTGAAAGTTCCAGCCAAAGAGGAAAGCAAAGAGACATTTGAATTTCCAATTTACTAATCAATTCCCCAGTCTTTATAATGTTCCAGAAGGTCCTTGGCTCTCTTTGATAGAATCAAGGTTATTTATGACTTGGCTAATTTCATTCATAAGGAAGCAGCATTCTTCTTTCAGCATGGCTCAAGTCCTAACTCGGTTGGCTACAAGGAGATCCAGTGTTCCACAGGCTTGGGGGATAATTCCTGTCAGGGAGTTGGCCTCCTCCTGAAGTGACACGGTGGTGTCTACCAGGTCAATTATTTGTTGACCAAGAGGGCCAACGCTAGGAGGTAGGTGTGGACCAGAGAACGTATTAGGCCCCTGATGGTGCTCTTTTTCTCATGAGGAGTTCTACAAGCATCAGAAGGGTGGCTGGCTCAGCCCTCTTGAAGCAGCTCATGATAGATTCCTCAATGTTTTGAGACAGATGAACTGATACTGGGGAGCTAGGAGAGTTTGGCTCAGAGAGAATAGAAACCAAGCACCTCTCCATATTAGGGGAGGGCTGTGGTTGCACAGAGGAGTAGGTGAAATTTTTTAGAGTTTATATAGGATAACACAGAGATTCCTCTATAGTGCTGAGGCACTCCGTGCCTCATGGAGTGACTAATTCCCTGCTGTGGACATGCCTGCTACAGGACTGAGACAGGCAGACATTCCTGAAGTGTGACACTATGTCAGGAGGTCTTGCATGCCATCCCAGCCCCAAACTCAGTGAATCTTAAGGCAATTTGATTCTTTCATTGTGAGGCTAATTGGAAAAATTAAGCTATTACGTGGACAAGTGCTGTGGGTTGGGGCAACCTTGGGGCTCTAAAATAGCTACTTTGACCTTCAGCAAGAAGCCTTGTGAGATTATTTAGTTTGTATAGGACTCAGGCAGATGCAAGGAAAGCAGAAGTCCGGTTGAGGAAAACTGTCTCTCTCTGCCTGATGGATTGAGGGTCAAAGTAGAACTGTGACAATTTGTTCCACAATCAAATGGGTCAGTGTTTGGGTGGGAGAAGCTTTAATTGATGGTTGTAGTAGATTTTATTATAATATCTTCAAAGATGAGTCCAGGGACTGGAAGTCCCAGTGGGTCCAGAGTGGGTAAAATGAAGCCTCTCATTTCTAAATCTGCCCTTATGTTAATGACCCAACTTGGCTTATTAAAAGTTCTAATGAGGAGTGTTCTCCAGAAATGCCCAGGGATTATCCCTGGCCTAGGCAGCTATAGGACTCTTACCTGGACACAAACCCTCCACTTTGAATGTTTGGGGGTGAGGGGTATCTGGCTTTACAGAGAACGGCCTGCTGAGTCACAGAGAGGCTGAGTCACAGCTAGGTAAGCAGACCACAGGTTTGAAATACAGCCAGACTAGGAAGACACTGGAGAGTGCTTCATTGCCTGGTAGAGCCTATAGGTGGCACCAGAGGATTAGTTCTGGAAGGTTGAAGACTGGGATGATTGTAAAGGTTAGAACACAAAGGAGAACATTCAACCCCAGAACTGGAGCCTTACGGCGTCGTGGGCGTTTGGGGGCCATCGCTTCCCATGTGGAATCCGAGAGGTCTCCTTACAAGCAAAAGATCTAAGGCCAAGTTGAGGGTTAGGTTAGGATCAGAGAGTATGTCTAAGCTTATAGACAGGGTCATAAAACCTAAAAGAGATCTGATTATCCTCGGGCTCATGTAAGTGGAAAAATTGCTTTTTGTAGGTTGGGGTTTCTTTGTGGGTAAGAAACCTGAGTGCTATTGTGTTCTAGTCCACGGGGTAGGCATGCTTCACCGTATCTGTGCGAGCGCTTCTGCAGGGGCTGACTCGACCCTAGATAGGAGGCCCCAGTTGTCTGATACCCTACTTTGGTGCTGTGGAAGTAGCTATAACCTCAAATGGCCCTCCATTGGAGTTTTAGTTGGCGTTAAGGAGTTCTCTCTTTCCAGGTTCTTAATAAGACTTGATCTCTGGACTGAATTTTTATTGACCCCTCTCCTTACGAGTCATGAGTCCAGAGTTACTATATTGTTGGGTGGTGGACAGCAGTTGGCCTAGATGTTAAGGACTAGACAATCCTACCATCTTCAGAATCTACTGCGCTGTAAGAAGACCACAGCGGCTCCCTTGGCCCAGCTTTCTCACACAGTGGGAACACGGCATTAGTTCACTGGAGGAAGGAAGACCTGCTGTGACTGTAGCCTGGGGATGTTTTGGTCCAAGGCTCTTTTTTATAGTTGAGGAAGCTGGGAATAAATTGGGGTGGTTTTGGTGCCGTATGAATTGGTTCTTCAGGAACAGGGTTAGGGGACACCAGGCTGCAGTCCACAGCTTCCACTTCCTTGTACTGACCCTGAGGATATAGTAGGGGTTTGAATGGGGCCTCAGTTAGATCCCCTTCCGTAAGTTGCATGACACCACATCTCATAGTCACTTTTGAAGCTAGGATTACAGCAACGTGCCAGAACGGCTTGTCTGTACCGCCCCTGCCTCCCTTTCTCATCACTGCCCCAAAATATCTAACACCACAACTTCAAGCAGGTGAGATTTATTCGGGTTTGTGATTTCAGTCCATGATCAGCTGGCTCCCACTGGGAACAGGATGGCAGAGAGGCATGCTGGGAGAACGGATGCTCAACTCACAAAGCCAGGAAGCAGAGAGAGAAAGGCAGAACCAGGGATGAGAAGATGCTCTCCTAACCCATGCTCTAGTGACCAGGCTTGCCTCCAAATGTGAGAACTGGGACAGACCTTTGACACCTAAACCCTAATAGTCCCCTTCCCCCATCTTCTGCAAAAGACATCTAATTGGAGAATGGTGTTATGACTCATTTTTTGTTCATGGGGTCATTGGCCGTTGTCCCCAATTCTATGCTGAACCCAGGCTATATTGTATTTTAAAAGAAAAAAATGAGAGTCAGCCAGATAGCTCAGCAGATTAAAGAGCCTGGTTAGTCAAACTCAGGGACCAGGGTTCCATCCCTGATGTGCCATCCCCTGGGAATTTTGCTGCAATTCTCTGTTCTTACCAGTGGTCCTCATTTGTGACTATATGGACCACTCAGGCTCTTGTGAAAACACAGTGAATCACAGCTCACGTGGTCAACTGTGCCGGAGAGGGGAGCAGAAATCAGAGCCTACTCCGAGCCCTTCATAGAGGCATCAAGAGGCTGCCAAAGACTATCAATATTGTTGACTTCTAAAGGCCGGATCTGTGTGACTTTATGACAACTGCATAAATGATAAATGTGGGGCTGGGAGACAGCTAAGCAGCATAAGCCCCTACCTGGCAAGGGCAAAGTCTTAAGTTCAATCCCTGGTACTGCAAAACATAAAATGAAACAATTAATGAGTCACACCAAGTGTCAAACTCTGTCTGGGTTCTCTTGACACCTTCCCTGACAAAGGCGGCCCTGGGGTGAAGTTTCTACTTTGTCTCCTGTGGTGCCACACAGGCACAGGGGGCTGGGGACAACTGGCCTGGCGACAGGCCACCTCCAGAGGCAGACAGCCTTCCATAGCAACTTGGTTATGAACCACGTGAGGACAGAGGACATCAAGTAGGATGTGATCTGCCATTTTTCCTCCCAGCTGTATTGGGGCACATTCAGGCCCAGTGACTGGGGGAACTGGGCCTCTTTTTCCTTCCCCCAAGGGCTGCAGCACCATCCCTCCCACATCAGGTGTCACATGAGGGAGTCCCAGAGGGATCAGGGTTGGGGAACACTAGGCACTCAGCACATACTTCTGTTCAGCCTCCAACACCCACACAAAAGAGTACCAAAGCAAGAGTGACCCATGGTATCAGACTTGCAGCTTTAATTTAGACAGAGAATAGTTCATTTTGGCTGCACAGACACAAGCCTGTGTGAGGTGTGGGTTTGCCTTTTGCCTGGTGCAGACTAAGGGTCTCTAATCTATTCCATAGCTGGGTTATTCTATCACGGGAGTCTTCAAGAGTAGGTGCCCTAGGGGCTAGGGAGATAGCTCCATGGCACAAGTGCCTGCCTAGCAAGTGCAAGGTTATGAGTTCGAACCCCCATCTGGCCAAAAAAAAAAAAAAAGAGTAGGTGCCCTCTGGCCTTTAACTATCTGATCCAAGGCCCAAAGGGAAGCAGCAAGACAGGTTGTTTCCTTTCATTTTGTTTTGTTCCCCAAACAAACCAGGAAAAAATAAGTACCTCCTGCCCACTCACAGGATTGGTGGTCTCTACTTCTGCTGATATCAGAGTTTGGAAAAGCAGAGGTTTTTATCAAAGTATACTCCACAGAGTAGGAGCGGGCCAAAAAGAGAGCTCAAGGCTGAGCTCCACCCAGAGCAACTGCTGTGGTTTGGCGGTGTTTATTGGGACTTTTCCTGAGCTTGAGGACTAGGTAGTACTTATTGGAATTCTATCCAATTAATTGAAAGTCTCCACCCTTGTATCAGGAACACGAGTTCTTGAACTTCCATGGACTCGCTGGTGTACGCGTGGGTGCCAAAGCTCACCGCAGCTCAAAACTGCAACGTGAATGATAGAGAATGAGCTGGGTCACCCGCCGCGACTCTAGAGCACTCAGAGGGTGCGCTCCTCGGGTCCAGGCCAGATACAGGCTAGTGGAGTTCTAACCGGTGGTCAACTTATTACACCCAGCTGAATTAAACATGGTGCTAGGAGGGCCGGTGAGATGGTTCAGTGGTCTAAAGCGCCTGCTTAGGAAAGCTCAGGCAACTGCAGGGACTGCGGTTCGATCCCCGGCACCACATGCTGCGCCAGCCCTACCACCAGGGCAGGCTGAGCCAGCCATAAAATAAAAAAATAATAAAAAAAAATTAATGGTAAACTGTGCAGTGTGACAATGGGGTGTCAGTACAGTATCTATGTTGTCTTGTTCATTAAAAAATAAAATAAAAAAAACAATAAAAAAAACATGGTACTAGGTAGGGGAAGCTGACCTGAGAATTGTTGCCAACAGCATAAAAGCAGAACAGGAGAAGCTGCCAGAACACTGTCAGGGATGCTGTTTGGAGAAGCTGTTGGAAGCTGCTGGCTCTCTTAGGTTGTTCTTCTGGAGGCCTCTAAGATTCAAAGACCCAATCCAAAAATGGGCATCTGAGATGAATGAATCACAAATGAAGAGATACAAATGGCAAATAAATATATGAAAAATGTTCAACATCATTGGTCATTCAAGAGATACAAATTAAACAACGCCGAGACAGCATCTTACACCAGAAAGAACGGCTAGCATCAAGAAGTCAAATGAAAACTCATGCTGGAGAGGCTGTGGGGGCAAAGGAACCCTTCTCCACTGTCGGTGGGAGTGCAGGCTGGTGCAACCATTATGGGAATCAGTGTGGAGATTCCTCAGAAAGCTAGGGTAGGAGGTCCTATTAAAGCCAGATACTCCCCTCCTAAGTATTTTTCCAGAAGAACTGAAATCCTCATAGCACAGTGATGTATGTGCTTCCACGTTTATAGCAGTGAAGTTTATCACAGCTAAATCTTGGAAACAACCCCAATGCCCATCAACCGAGGAATGGATAAAAATGACATGGCATTTTTACACAATGGAGTGTTATTCGGCTATTAAAAAGGTAACTTTAAGGCTTTTGTAGTGAAATGTATACAATTGAAGACTATTGGTGAGGCCACTATATTGGTAAGTGAAATAAATCAGATTCACATAAGCAAACATTGTATTATCTCACTAGTGTGAGAACCTGAAAGAGCAATGAAAATCTAAAAGGTACAAGAGGGGCCAGGGGTTCAATCGCAGGGCCTGCCATGCCAGCCCTACCCTCCAGGGTGGCTGAGACTGCACTTGAGACTGGGCATGCTGGCACGCCTGTAATCCCAGCTCTTGGGAGGCTGTAAACAGGTGGATCACTATGAGTCCGATCTAGTAGTGAGACCCTGAACACCTTGTAGACCCTTCCCCAAAAACTAAAAATAAAAGGTACAACAGACACTGTGAAAGGAAAAGAAATTGTTTAATGGGAAATAAAAATGGGATGGGTTGGCCTAACAGCTCAGCGGACTAAAGTGTCTGGTTAGGCAGAACACAGCAGCCAGGGTTCGATCCTTGGCATGCTGTGCCAGCCCCACCTCAGGGCCTAGGGCCCACTGAGACAGCCATTGAGACTGGGTGTGGTGGCACACACCTCCAATCCCAGCACTTGGGAAGCTGAAAATAGGAGAATCACCATGAGTTCAAGTCTATGTAGTGAGACTGTGTACACCCTGTCCTAAATACAGGAAGAAAAAAAAGTAAGAAAGAGAGAGGGGGGAGGGAGGGAGGGAAGGAGAGAGAGAGAGAGAAGGAAAGAGAAAAAACTTGGATGAGGAAAAAGACAAATGAAAGAAGGAAAAAGTATGTTTAGTTATATATACAGAATACTTTGGATAATTGTATTGTCCATCTCTGCTGATCTTTTGAAAGGAGCAGTAAATGCTTTTTTTTTTTTTTTTTTACTGATTTTCTTTTCCTGTTTTGAATGTCTTCCAACTTCTTTGTTATCATTTCATCTTGTTTTATTCTTTGAACAAATCTTACATGTTTATATCTGGTAATCTGAGCAACTAATTTAAAGATAGCACCATGCAATATAGCAACCATTGCTGAGTTCCTATTACTTTGTTTAGTGAAATCTTATATCATTTCTAATGGTTTTTCCTATCACTATTTTGTATTCTTTACAAATAAAAAATAAATGTACAAGATAGGACAGATATACAGCTACTTTCTCTTAGTTCACTGAGAAGAAAGGTTTGTACTAATTTTTTTTTTTTTCAGAACCAGGGATTGAACTCAGGACCTTGCACTTGCCAGGCAGGCGCCTGTGCCCCTAAGCTATCTCCCTGGTCTCTGTACTAATATTTAGACAAGATATCATGTCTTCAGCTTGTCCTTTGAATAACTACTATGAAGACAATATGCAATATATTAATTATTGTAACTGTTCCATCAACCTGTTTTGAAACTGTTGCATTGCTATCTTTTTTTCTCATTAAAATGAATAAGAAAGGGCCAGCCTGATAGCTCAGTGGACTAAAGCGCCTGCTTAGGCAGAGAACAACAGCACAATCCCGATGTGCCGTGCTGGCCCTGCCTGCAGGGCGCACTGAGATGGCCATTGAGATTGGGCATGCTGGTGCATGCCCCAGTGCTTTGGGAGGCTGAAAACAGAAAAATCACTGTGAGTCCAATCTACGTAGTAAGACTCTCTAGACCCTGTCCTAAAAGGGGGTGGGGGGGAAGCTCACGGATTATCCAAGGATATATCTGCATCCCAGAATAGAAAGGCTGTCAGAAAGAGAGTTGACAAAAATTGGAAGAAAATGCTGGGCATTGTAGGAAAAGCAAAAGACTTTTAAAGTATCATGGGAGGTAAATTCTAATAAAATGTGTTGCCACTAACACGGCTGACACTGACAACAGCTCTACAAAGCACTGTACAGGTGACTTCAAAGTAAATCCTGAGGGGATTTGACTGACCCTGAGAGATACAAAAGTTGCATGTTTTGTTGTACAGGTCTTGCTTTAACTTCCCCTTAACCACCCAGCAGAAAAACTTAACTATGAGGCATAAAATGTAAAGCTAGATTAGCATGCTGAGCTGTAAGAGGCTTACATCAACAGCTTCCAACATTGCCAGTTCTGCCAGTAATCCATTGTGATTATGGAATGCTGGACTATGTATACAACTACTTTCTCTTAGTTCAATGAGAAGAAATTTTTTGTGCCAGCAATGATTAGAAAACACGTCTACACTCTGTGCTCTGTATAACTACTATGAGGACAACAATATGCATTGTATCACTTATTGGGAATGTACTACTAATGTGCTTTGAAAATGTCACATTATTATTTCTTATTAAAAGAAAAAAATATGTGTTGCCACTGTTTTCTAGGGCTCCACAAATGCAGATCTCCTTGCGCTGCGCCTGCTCTGTAGCGTCAGCAACATGATGCGGAAACTGGGCACAAGAGCTGAACAGCATGCTTTGTGTTCTTTTAAGACTTAGACATTCCACATAGCAAAGCTTCTTGATAGATGTTTGCTTTTCTATGACGTAAAGCAGTTGATCATTTAACACAACTATTCTTTAAAAAAAAATTCCTTTCTTCTTTCTACTCCCTCTTCTCTAAAACCTCTCAATAGCTTGAGGTTGAAATCTTGTTCTTTTAAATCTTGTTTCCGACCAGACTTAGCCAGTTCATCTGAAAATCTGTAACGTATGTATTGTTACGCGTTACCCTGTTTCTGTCTTTGCTTTTGTCTTTCTTGGTCTTGATTTTACCCCTTAAAATAAGAGAAAAATTTAAAAATAAATAAATAAATAAATAAATAAATAAATAAATAAATAAATAAATAAAACAAACGTTGGCAGTGTCCAGCGCAAGGACTCATCAGCCTGAGCCCCTCGGCCAAGCGTCCCCCCTGCTTCCTCGGTCAGCACCCTGCGCAGCCCAGCCCCATCGAGGCAGCCACCCGTGCGTCAGCTGGGTCTGCACGTCGCGGCGGAGGCAGAATCACAGGGCAGGTCGCGCTGGGCGGGTTTGCCCACCGGGCAGGGCAGCCTGCCGCGCCTCTGCAGCTGGTCCCTAGCATCTGTCCCGGTCGTGCGCTGTCCACTAGATCGGTCCCCGCTTCCGAGTAATATGAAGGAAACTGCTGAGAACTTTGATGTCTTCATGTTCCAGTCTTGCACGCGCGTGACAGGAGTGAAGTTGCCCGTTAGCGCGTCTTTTGATCTTTTGTGTTGTTCGCAAGGGGGCTCAACCAGCAAGCTACATCGCTACCCTCTTTTTTGAGACAGGGTCTCTCTACGACGGATGACTGTCAGTTTCTGTGTTTCTTTTCTTTTTGGGAGATAGCCTGCAAACAAATCCATAGTATTCAGTTGCTTTCAAACTCACAAGTACAGCCCTAGGCCCACGTTGGCGCCCACAGATTGCAACACCCTTCGTGGTTTGGAAACCCGAGATCCGGGTGTGGACAAGCCAGAACTCGCCTTCCAAAGGGCGGGACCCGGAGTGCGCGCGCAACTCCTCCAGGGAGGAGGCGGAGCCAGTGGGTGGGGCCAAGAGGCTGCGCAGGCCTGAAGCCCCGCCCACCCGGCGCCGGGCTCCGGGGAGGGCCGGGGGCGTGGCCAGGCAGAGCGCGCGCCAGGCCCCGCCCCCTCAGCGCCGGCTCGGGGCCGGCAGCGACGCCAGGCAGCACACCATGGCTGGACTGCTGGCGCTGCTGGGCCCCGCGGGCAAGGTGGGCGCCCGGCTGCGTCCCCGCGCCACCTGCCTCCTGGGTGCCGCTGTCACCTGCGCCCCGCCGCCCCTAGCCCTGGCCCAGTTCCGGCCCGGCCCAGATGCCCGGCTGCTCTACACGGCTCGCGGAAACTTCCGCGGCCACCAGGTAAACCGCTCCACCCCCACCCTGATCTCTGACCCTCAGCCCGACCTCTGACCCCCAGGTTCCCCGAGCAGGCTCTGGCCCTTTGCCCCAGCCGCCTAGGATCCGTCAGGGAGTCCCCAGGTCTTTGCACTCCAGGAAGGGATCGTCCTACGACGGCCGGGGAAACTGAGGCTCGGGGGTGGTCGGCGCGTTGCCCAAGGTCATAGAGTCCCCTTTCCAGAGCGTCACCGGGGAAGTGGTGAAGCCGGGAGGAGCCTGCGGGCCGGAGCTCGCTCGGAACTCCCTCGCAGGCCTTCCACGCGGTCCCCTTTGATGCCCCCGCCCGGGGCTGGAGAAGCCGGTTGCGCGCCTCCCCCTGTGCGGCCGCCGCTCCGCCCGCCCCGTCCGACTCGCAGACCTTGCTGTGCTGCTCCCGATTGCATTTCATTTGGGTGGCCTTAGCGAGTGCCGAGCAAGAGCTCGCTGCCCTTCGGAGCTGCAGTACGGCTCTTCGTATTAAACATTAGTTTTGTGCTGTTGCCGTCCAGATGGATCTACAGAAAGCCGGCGATACAGGCCCGACCCGTGAGGACCCTGGGGGCCTGGGGGCCCGGAAAGGAGGGCGCAGTCCATTTGAATGGGGCCTCTTGCACCAGCCAACCCGAAACCTCGGAGCCTCCAGCCCGCCTGCTGACCTTGCAGAGAGGTCTGGGAATGGCAGCCGGCTGGCTAAAGCAGGCGAGCGCCCAGCTCCACGAGGGGCCCGCTGTCTGAACTTCTGTGGTTTTTCAGTGGTAGCGGAGGAGTTTGGTCCATGCCCACACCAGACCTCCTGCACTGACAGAAACACAGCGTGATCCAGCCCTCGCCCATACAGGCTCCCAGGACCCAGCCCTCCCCTCCTTCCCCAACCCTGTCCCCAGGCCAGGCCTGGTGTGACGGGTGTGGCGATGTAAGAGGGTAGAGGGTGACATGTTGGATTCCTCAAATCTGTTTCTTACTTTGGTTCTGTAGCCTTGATCAAGTGTGCTCTTCTGTGCCTCGGTTTCCTCATCTGTAAAGCAGGATGGCCATAATCACACTTACTAGTGTAAAAACAAGATGTTGACACGGGACACGTAGTGCATCATCAGTTAATATTAGCAGTGGCAATCCTAGTGAGTACATACAGTTCCAGGGACCTGTGAGCTGCCCTTGTTTTCCCTGCACTCTGACAGGAGAATAGGGTGGAATTGGAACCTAGCAGGACTTTAGGACAGAAGATCCTCGTGGCCCTGAGAAAACACTTGCCAGGCCGCCTGGAAGGAGAGGTATCCGGCTTGCGCCTGCCTGCCGTTCTGGCTTCCCTTAGTTAGTTAGACAAGGTCTCCCTGTGTAGTTCAGGCTAGTGTTGAACTCACCGAGCAGCTCACCTGGCCTCCAACTGGCATCGATCCTCCTGCCTCAGGGTCCTGAGAAGAAGGGTTACAGGCATAGGTCCCCACACCAGTCCCACCTAGCTCCCTCCCTTGTCCCACCTGGTGCTTCTCCATGGCCCTCCTCCCCTCCCGCCGCCCTGTAGTTCACTTCTCTGTCTGTCGCCCTGCTGCCCGCCACCCGTGGGCTCCTGGAGGTTTTGCCCGTTCTCCTCATCACTCCGTCCCCACACTCGCAGCAGTTCCTGGCTCAGGGAAGACCGCCACGTGAACAGGAGAGCTGTTAAAAGCAAAGTCCTCGGAAACAGCCCCAACAGAATTAGGTCCCACCACTCCGACAGTTAGTCCCTGTACAGCCCCCTCTAGGCTCCTGGAACCCTCCTCTGGTAAGGTCTCCTCCACACTGCTGGAACGATCAGATGAGTTAACATCTCCGGAACATGTAGGTGGAACACTGCCTGGTACAATATGAGTGCCATTTAGTAATTATTGAATGAATGAATGAAAACAAGAATTGCTCTGAAAAGTGAGCCAAGTGGCTGGCTCCTTTTTCTGGCCTTCCTGCCCTGACTTTGTAAAAGCTCTTGGTGCTTTACTCAGTGGGGCAGGAAAAAGGGACCACACACACACACACACACACACACACACACACACTTTGCAGGTCCCTAAGTCACATCCTGTGGAGAAATAATGTGTGCAGATTCCCTACTGCCTGCAAGCCCTACTCTTGCATTCCTCTGGTTTACCCTCTTATCTCCTCAAGACTGGGAAGAAAAATGGAAGACTCTCTGTGCCCCCCATGGCTGCCTTCCAGAGTAGCCAGCCATTCCTAAAGGATGCTATTGTCCCAGCTGGGGTTGGGGTAGAGAAAGCTGTCATCACCTCCTTTGCCTCTGGCAGCCCTGGGCCCCAGCCACAACAACTGCTGAGAGCTGGGCTCTTTCTGATAAACAAGCCCCGCCCTCTGTCATTGCCGAGGGACCAGCTGCCAGAGCTGATGGGAGCTGGAGGACCCTTCCTGAGCCAAGCACTGCCATTAGGCCGAGGATCACAGTCCCTTTCACTTCCCACCCTTGACATTTGGCTCAGCCCAAGTCAATTATGCAGCCTCTGTCTATTTACAGAGCCCGTGTTGCTGTGGGCCCTTTTGTTTACAGCCACTCGTTTGGCAAATGGCTTGCTGGCCATGAAAGAAAACTTTTTAGTTTTAGGCCTTTTTAGGCCTCCAGATTTCCAGCTACAGAATAAGCAGCATGTATAACAAGACGGTGGTAGAATAAGCGGCGAGGGACAGTTTCCTGGAGCTTATTTGTTTTTGAGACATGCTCTCCCTGTGTGATTCAGGCTGGCCTTGAACTCACTGTGTAGCCTAGGTGGGCCTTGAATTCACGGAGTTCCTCCTTCCTCAGCCTCCCCAGGGTTCCTGTGGGTTTGAAAGAAGGTAGCTCAGGAAGACTTCACGAAGGTGGTATTCATTAAGGACCAGGTGGAAGAGCCATGGAGGGGAAAATATTCACATTTCTATTTGAAATACACAGAGAAGCAGTAGGAGGACCCTTGTCCCTAGCCCATATGAGCAGGAGGGAAGCCAGCACGGAGAATGGACCCGGTGAGGCAGAGCAGATGTGACAGCCCCGGCTGGAGCCTCAGTGGCTGAGGGTGAGCCAGTGACAAATCCCTGTCCTGTAGAATCAGTTTTGGGGCACATGGATACAAGTGCACAGGGAAAAGCTCTCCAGGCCCTCCTCAGTGTCCCAGACAGGTGGCCACCCTGCAGGCCATGGCAGCTGGAGAAAAGCACAGCATCACACATCCGCTGTGCCCGCTGCTTCCAGCAGCAGGTCAGGGGGATGTGCAGCTGTGCAAGCAAAGCTGGTGAGCGTGAAGGCCACTGCTTGCTGGGACACCTGTAGTCTTTCCTTTCCTCCAGGTGGCCTGACACTGTCTCCTGGGTAGGGTTCTAGGCCAGAGCTTCCCTTCCTTTTGCCTTTGCACAGGATGGCTCAGAGAAAAAGCTGTCCAGCTGCAGGACTACTAGCTGGAGCCATCCTGTACGCAGGTGCTCGCCCCTGCTGAGACGGGCGCCAGGCACCCTCCTAAATCTTGTGCTTAGAGATGCTCAAGGCCAGGGGTGGTGTAGGTAGGGATCCATGGGTCTCAGTGTGATCCGTTCTACCAGGGAAACATGGCGGTAGGTCTGAGGGAAAAGATGGTCAAGAGGGCAAAAGCGGGGTTAGGTGGTGACCCCACTGCCTGGTTGGCGAGACTACGCTGCGGGCAGCAATCTGGACATTGATTTAAACCTTTGTAAGGTTAGTAATGGGTGACACAAGGTTGCCTAGGGACTAATAGCTGACATTAACCAGTCAGGATGCTTGTCTCAGGACTGAGGTAGCTTGTTTACTTTAGGCACTGAGGCCCAGTCCCTGTCCTGCTTATACACTCTTGACCAATTTTCTAGCTTCCAGGGCTCCCAACAGTGGGGATACCAGCACTTAGGAGGCTAAGGCAGGAAGACTGCCATGAGTTCAAGACCCGCCCGGGTTACATGCAAGACCCTGCCTCAGAAAATGAAAATGTGCGGCTGAGGCAGGAGGATTGCTGTGAGTTCAGGGCCAGCCTGGGCCATGCCATGAGTTGAAGGCCAGCCTGAACTACATAGTGAGACTCTGTCTCAAAAAGGCAAAAAAAAAAAAAAAGACCCTAAATTTTAAAAGTGCCCCTTCAAGGTTTTTAATCCAGGTATAGTTGGGTAGTTTTGTTGTTCTGATTGTTTCTTCCAAACATTTCAGGCTTGTGATCCTTGAAGACAGGTAATAGTAAATGCCACGCATCATGGATTATTTCTGTCCAGTCCTAGTCCGTGCGTGGTCCAGGAAGTGGTCCTCCACTGAATAAAGCTGAGTCCTGAAGGCAGGCGATGCGACACCGTAACTTTCGCTCCCTTTGGCTCTGCCCCGCCTCCATCTTCAGGAGCACATGGCGTGGGCTTTGTACTCGCGCCTCAGGCAGCCAAGGCTCTGGTCCTGCTGACTCTGGGCCATGCTGGTGCCACCCCTCTGGGAAGCAGGGAGAGCAGTCACGGTTCAGGGAGGGAGGAGCAGGTGGAGAAGATGCAGCAGAGGGCTGCCCGCCTCAGAGAAGTGCTCCTTGGGGGGACACTGCTGTCCCCAGGCAAATGAGCCTGGGGTTTCAGTCATGCCTGCTGCTCCAACAGATGACTACACGGTGTACCCCACAATCCCCAGGAGGCAGAGGGCAACCTGAGTCTCTGGGCTGCAGCCAGCCATCAGCAGGGCTGGATCCTCCCGAATGCTGTAGGGGAGAATCCATCCTGGAGGCTGCCTGCATTCCCTGGCTGTGGCCTATGTCTGCATAAACCAGCAGTGCTGGGTCTGCTCGTCGCTGTCTCTGTGCTCCTCCTGCCTCCTTCCTTCCCCTTGTAAGAACCATTGCTGAGCCCGCTGAAGTAACCCAGAATAATCTCCCCAACTCTGAGGACCTGTACCTGGTCGCGTCTGAGGCCACCTTTCTGCCGGCCACACTTACCGCCTAGCCTTTGGACATACCAGGGTGAGGAGTGGGCCTTAGTCTCGATCAGCGAGCTGACCTCTCTGTGGGTTGAGAAGTGTGTGTGAAGCCGGGTGTGGTGGCGCACGCCTGCCCTCCCAGCACTCGGGAGGCTGAGGCCAGAGAATGGCTGCAAGTCCAAGGCCAGCCTGGGCTACAGCGTGAGTTCATGGCCAGTCCAAACTGCGTAGTGAGAGCATGTCTCAAAAAGACATGTGGCAAAGGCCACCGACCTGGCACCCCCTTTGGATTCTGCACAGGAGCCTGGCAGAATTGCCGAGACCCCGGGGAGCAAGGCTGGCAGCCCCGAGAGCAAGCAGAGCAAGGCACAGCAGCTGAGGAAGGTTTTCCAAGAGTACGGAGCCGTTGCTGTGTCGCTGCACATTGGGATCTCATTGATCTCCCTGGGCCTATTTTACATGGTTGTTTCAAGGTGAGCTCTTCAACAGCAATAAGTATTTAGTTTTTACTGCCGTAGAAGATGCTCTAAAAATGAGAACTTTTTACTAAGTCTATTCATGCAGATACTTTTATCACATTTTTAAAAATTTGTAGATCTCATAGCCAAACTGATTCCTTAATCCGTCGCTGCAGTAACTGTGTTCTTCGCCTCTCTCCCCCCACCAGTGGTGTAGACATGTCTGCAATCCTGCTTAAACTCGGATTTCAAGAGTCGCTGGTGCAGTCGAAATTGGCAGCAGGCACAGGCACCTTCGTGGTGGCCTACGCGATCCACAAGCTGTTTGCGCCTGTGAGAATCAGCATCACCCTGATCTCCGTGCCCTTCCTTGTCAGATACCTCCGGAAAGTGGGGCTTTTTAAACCTCCAGCTGCAAAGCCTTGAGGATTTGCAGGCACTGAAAACCTAGTTTGAGAGTACACGATGTGGACCGGCCAGGCCTGGGGCTTTTCTGAGCGGAGTTAACTGCTGTGTTCCCATGGATAAAGCTTACCTTTGCCACCAAAAGTCAGGCTTTTGAATAATTATAATTTGGGGCTTTGTAAGTTTTCCCACAGCTCATCGTAGGGCCGTGCACATGGTGTAAAGTGTCAGCATCACAAATGAGTTAACGTCTCCAAATCAGCCAACTACACATCCCTTCTGGAAGGTCCTTGGTGGGGACCTGTCTGCAGAAGCCCCTGAGGGCTCCCCACGCTCAAGTTCTTCAAAACCAATGACTCATTTAGCTGCTTTTAAAATTCCCTTTCCACGGCTTTGTTGTCAGCAGCCTGCAGCTTAATGTGCAGTATTCTGTAAAATAGCTGCCAGAGCTCCAGTTAATGAAGCAGAAGTTAGCAGCATGTGATCATAATTAAATTAGCATCTGCCCTTTGACATTCACTACACTTGTTCTGGGGAAAGGACAAGTATTTCTGGTGCATTTCCTTGGCCCCTGACCCTTCAAATCTGGACATCTTTTGAGTCTGAGGTGGTTTTTCTGAAATTTCATTGCAGTAGGGTCACATGTCTCTTGACATGAAATTCGAAAGCCTGGCCCAATAGCCATGTGGTTCCTGCCCTCAGCCTTTGAATGGTACTCAAAGGAAGAGCTAAAACAATCATAGCCCTTCTTGGACAATCTTTAAGTCTTTGCTTCAAACTTCAGACATTCCAGAGTTGTCACGATGTTTACATTGTGTCACTGCTCATATTTTTAAACTGAACTAACATTTTATGCTAGAAAGATTGGCGCGATGTCCCAGAAAGAAAAATGAGTAGCACTTGTTATAAATGGAAGATAGCCATGAAGGAATACCCAGGCTGGGGAGAAGAGGAGATTGGCAGGTGTGAGAGGTCTCCCAGGCCAGTTTCACCCACCCAAGGGCAAGTGTGTTGGGGAGATTAGAATTCACGCAGAGACCCGCCCCTGAGACCTCCTCCTCAGCCTGGGTTAAGCCTTTGCCAGGCTTTTACACTCTGCAGACTCGGCTGCCCTGCCCTGCCGCTGGCTGAGGGGGTCATGTTTATCTTCCTGGCTCTCAATTCTTACCTTTTAAAAATTATTTCTGTGACAATTAGAAACCTAAAGAAACTACTAACTTGGTTTTACTCGTTAAATCCTAATTGTCATTGCCAGTGGGTTATGTCAACATTTAATAGGATCTTTGGGGGGCAGAGTCTCCATTTGCAAGATGACCCTGAAGTGAAAATTTTTCTTTTAAAGCTAGCTGTTGGCACATGGCCAGCTTTTACGGATTTATAGCTGGAACTGCCTTTCTGGGCTCTGATTCCCAGGACATCCCCACAGCTGCTCTGTCTGCCTGATGACACCAGCTACATCTTTTTATAGGGACTGCACAGAACTTTCCCAGTGATTTGTTCCTGCTGGGCTCCCGTCCCCCATGGGTACCAGCACAAAATGCCTATGCAAAAAGCGCTGACTGAAATTCCGACAGTTCGGGCAGGGGCTTACCTCCCTGTCTCAGTCTCCTTAGGGCAGGGGTGAAGGGAGCGAAGCACAAGGGCAAGCAATAACGTCACACCAGATAGCTGCATCGTGCGCGCTCAGCCGGACCCCACTCATCCTGGACCAGTGGCCAAAACAGGAAAAATAATAGAAACTCGAGGATAAGGGCAAAGGATCAGGGAACCAAAGTATGACGTGAATTTACCAGCAAGATACTCAGACTGCTTGTATTTACATTGTTTTTAATGGAACTAGGTGGATGATCTATTTTCAAAATGTAAACTAGTTTGCCTCTAATTTTTTAATTTGACAAGGTGAGCATCTGAAGTGAAATAAACATCTTTATAAAGTTGGTGAAGTTTTTCTTGCTCCTTTGGAGTCGTGATCACTATGCACCTAAAAGCTGTGTCGCTGGCTCCAAGGCCAGATGGGAAGGCACAGAGCTGGCAGAGCAGCCGGCTCCCCGGGGGCACGCAGGAAGCAGACGCACGTCCTCCTGGGTCACACCAGCGCCACTGTTTTTTCTAGCAGCGCGTCAGCTGTACCACCCCATCGGGAATCAGCCCCACCTGTGAGCCCGTGAGGCTTTGGGAGGACATCCAGATATAAACCACAGCATTAATAAGCAGTCCTTGTTGCTAGTGACAGGAGTATCAGCAGTGGGTCCTCACCCAGCAGGGTACCATGAGCTTCTCCTTGGCTGAGCAGGACTCTATGGAAGCGTGCCAGCTTCTGTTAGCACTGGAGTCCCATCGCTCATCACAGCCTGGATGGTCCTGAGGTAGGCGTAGCTCGGGACCACACAAGCGTGCCTGTCCCAAGGGGCACTGAAGTTTTAAGTTTGACTGCTTTATAGTTTGGACATACAAGTTTCTGAGTGGGCCAGTTTTCTATTTTGACACAGCTAACCTCTAGTCTATTGCGTTGTGAGCCAGGAAAACTTGTCTACTTAAAAAAAAAAAAAAAAAATTGGTACAGAGTCTTTCTACACAGCTTGGATTTGCAGTGATGCTCCCGCCTCAGCCTCCCCAGTGCTGGGATTACAGGCATGCACTACTATGCCCGGTCTTGGTGACCCGCACGGTGCACCAGAGGTTCCGGGGCCAGCACAGCATGTGGTGTCGGGGATCAAACTCGGGACCTTGCGCTTGCCTGGCAGGCACTTAGACCACTGAACTACTTCCCTAGCCTCTCTACTTCTGAATTCAACACTTCCTTTGATCAAGTTCATCTTTAGCTGCTAGACAAGTGATATTGGCAGCAATGAACTTCACACATTAGGAGCACATCCCACAGACCAGGGGAACATCAGATCTGCTCATGCTCAGAAAATAGCTGACAGAAGTAATTACCCGTATGCTCCAGATAGATCAGTATATTTATTTAAACATTTAACAGGTTTACACACATGCCATAACTCCAATGCAATAAAAAGAGCCCTAAACATTTAGAAAAAGTTCTGAGACATCAGGCTGCTGTGTATCCCACGCAATTCCTGAGACAGAGGTAGAGCATGTGTTCCTATTTCATAGTGGTTCAGGATGACCAGAGACCCTGTCAGGCTTAACAGGGCCGATCAACAGTGAGAGCATCGCGACGGGATGCACAGAAAGTACAGCATGCAGAAGTCTTCAGCATTTAAAAGAATCCTAGCCATTCCACCACCTGTCCCAGGTTTGACCACGCAATAAGTTACACACGCACTCAAGTTTTTTACTGTGTAGCGCACTCGCCGTTTCAGTCAGAGGAAAGCGGTCACTTGCCTCACAACCAGACTCTGAATTCTCACACGAGGGTGCCCCGCATGGGCTGTGCATATGGCTGCCACCGAGTCCTGCCGCTGTGTGGACCTGGTGAAAGCAGCGTGATGCTCGAGGCACCTTCACAGATGTCACGTTTACTGCAGGGGAGCTGTGCAGGCAGGGGGGCCAGGGCGCTGCAGGCTCAGGGCGGGAAGTAACCCTTCCTGTGGCCTGCGAGCGGAGCAGCAGACAACAGTAACGCGACTCTGGGAGCCCGTCCCCGAAGGTTGCACGGCAGCCCTGCTCCACGGGTCCCTCCCCTGCGTGACTAAGATGACTTGCTAGCTGCTTCTTGGCTTTTCTGGCAATGTGATGGCTTGCTCGAATTCGCTACGATCCACGGGTGTTCGAGCACTTCACTAAGAGTCGGCCTCTGGCTCGGATTATGCTTGAGCAGCCTCGAAATGAAGTCCCGGGCTCCCTCTGTCACAAAGTCAGGGAATTTGTATTCAACCTGGAGTACAAGTGACAAAAAGGCACAAAACACAAGAGAGACCACATTGTAGAAATACATCTCCTGATCAGACCGTAGGGATGACTCAGCACCGAGAACTTTGGAATGTATACAGCTTTATGCTATGGAGCTGGGGGACACTGGGGTCCCAACCACCAGCCCAGTCTTGGAGTGAAACAGTTACTCATACAGGGTTTTAGGAGGAAGTAGGAAAGGCAGGTAACAGGACATGCCACAGGCCTTGTCCTACACTGCTAGGCAACATCTGCCCTCTGTAAGCCAGCTGGGGTTACTTTTGTATACCGAGGAGGCCCAGCATGTGGAGCGCAGGAAGAATCAATCACTGTCTAGGCCTGAGCAGAGCTGTCCTTGAGGCAATAAATCTTTCAAAACCTCAAAAGCAAGAAAACAACAAGCTGCAGCAGCCCTGGTGGAGTGCGCACGCCCTGCAGCTGGCTCTGGAAGGCTATGTGAAGAAGTTTCTAACTGGGAACAAACAGGCTGCACTTCCCGGTCCCATCCTTGTAGAGTGTTGGGAAATAGAAGTTTCAAGCTTCCATTCACATTTAAAATTGACTCTATGGAGCCAGGGAGATAGCTCAGGAGCACAAGTGCCTGCTGGCAAGCACAAGGTCCTGAGTTCAATCCCTGGTTCCGTTTAAAAAAAAAAAAAGGAACTAAAATCGCCTCTACCATAAGAGAAGAACCCTAAGAGCACTGGGGGACGCTGGCAGTGTCGTCTTACCCGTGATATCCTTTTGTAGGTCTCTTGGTGAGTGCGCTCCTCAAAGGGAGGGTTCCCGACCAAAAACTCGTAGCAAAGGACGCCCAGGCTCCAGAGGTCCACCTTCTCGTCATGCATCCGGCCCTCAATCATCTCGGGGGGCAGGTAGTCCAGGGTGCCACACAGGGTGGTCCTCCTGAAAGGCAGGCTTGAGCTGGCACACGCTGCTTTCACCGTGACAGCCATCAGGAGTTAGACTGCCAACAAGGGGCTGAGTATACCCCGGCCAGATCTGGGGTATGGTGATGTGGGTGCTACATAAATCCCCATTTTTAATTTTTTTTTTTTTTTTTTTGTGGGACCAGGGTTCGAACTCACAACCTTGCACTTGCCAGGCAGGCACTTATGCCATGGAGCTATCTCCCCAGCCCCTAAATCCCCATTTTTAGATAGGAAGCCAACTAAAGGAAATGTGTAAGATCACATAGCTAGCAACCAGGCCTCACTCCAAGTCTATCCAACTCCAGGGCCTCCTAGAATAATCCAGAACTTGAAATCATTTTGCTAAAAAAATTTCCAGGCAATGCTCTCTATAAATACAACTTGAAGTTCTATGATAGCACAAGAGACACCACAGTTAAAGAAATACATTTTAAGATGTAGAGACTAGTCTAGGGGGAGACCAGAGACTAATACATCAACCTTGCTTGGGATTTAAAAACAGCTGAGAAATTTCATGGACAACAGCGGCAATTTGAACAGGCACAAACGTTAGGTATTACCAAAGCTGCTAGGTTTCATAACAAAGTACAACATCCTTGTTTGCAGGATATGTATACCGTGGTGCTTAAGGACACAGCATCATGACGATAGAAGCGCTGAAGCCAGGAACTTAGGCAGGTGGGACAGGGGTCCTAAACAGTTAGCCTAAAGTAAACTAAACGTTGGAGCTCAACAGTGGGCTACCTTAACACAGGGTCCAAGTAACTGACTGAAGCAAAGACACTACAGGGCCTAATGGAATGCAAGGGACAGAGAACAGATCCCTAAATGAATGGGAGACTCTGGAGGAAGTAAATGCAAGTGAAGCAGCTAGCTCACTCCCCGGGCATCACTGCCGACCTCACCTACACCTCAACTGTGTCGAAAGCTGGAGTGCGGAGGTTTCCCTCTGCTGCTTTCTAGTAAACATACGGTCATTCCCCACCGCTTGCTCCAGGCTGCGTTCTTGGCTTCAAACTTCACTGTCCTACAAGGACCAGGTCACAGCACGGCAGGGAACTGGACACAGCGTCATAAAAATACGCTCATCTTTAATATCCACAAAAAGGCAGGTGCCAGCCACAGAGCCCAGGGTTAAGAATTATGGAATGGGGTCGCGACGTGCTCCCACCAGCTCCAACTCAGCTCAGAGTGGCACATGTGGGCCAGAAGCAGACCTAGGGTGTAGCAACGCTCCACAGGACAGGACAATACCCTGGCCTCTTGAGGCCCCTCTGGGCCATGGCCGGTGCCCCAGGGCACGCAAGTAATTTGGTGAATTCTAATCTGCGGTGGAAGGACTTCTGACTAGATCTAACCTCTCAAGCGGTTCTCAAACCTGGAAGCTGTTAGGTGATTAATATTCAAAGGTGAAGCAGGCACCAATGTAGAAATGACCTCTTCAAAAAAATACGATGACACCGCCACACCACTAGAAAATGTCCCCTTCAACTGAGCAGCCCCACACAGCCCCCAGCTTTCTGCTGTTGGTCTTACTAGAGCTCAAGGGCTCCCAACGATGGCAACCAGTGAAATAAAGAGTGCGTTTTGCTGAAAACAAGAGATCTGCAGCAAAAATCAAAGAATTTTCTCCATATCGTTTTAGGATAGATATTTTTAAACTGCTTTTCAAAAGCATTTCTCCCAGTAATCATTTTTAAGTCCCTCAAAGTCAACAAGCCCTAATCAGATTGCTTTAAAATGCCCCACCTCACAGTGAACATTAACACTGTTTTTTCCTGTCTTTTTGAGACAGGGTCTCGCTATGCAGCTCAGGCTGGCCTTGAGTTCACTTTGCAGCCCAGGCTGGTATTGAACTAACAAGATCCTCCTGCCTCAGCCTCTGGATTGCTGGGATTATAGGCATGCGCCACCATGCTCAATTTTAAAGCTTACTTAAACCCAAATTAAACGTAAAACTGTACAGAGTATCTTAGCTCTTGTTTGGAAAGATCCGTTTCCCTATGGTGATGCCACTGCTGCAGCGGTGTGTGTGGCGGGGCAGGGAGCTAAAAGCAGGGAGGACTGTCCTACTCGTGGCAAGAGTTGGTCGGATTCTCCAGCCGCGCCTCAAGCTCCAGCCAAACCTACTTCGTTTCCAAAATTCCACAAAGGACCACACTCTGAACTGTGGATTTTTGTACTCCAGGGCCTCCTGGAATAATCCAGAACTTCAAATCATTTTGCTAAAAAAGCTTCCAGGGAGTGCTCTCTATAAATACAATTTGAAGTTCTATGATAGCATCAAGAGACACCACAGTTAAAAAAATACATTTTAAGATTCTCAGGACCTTTCCCCACCTTCTTACCTAAGAAAAAAACCCGTCTCCAATCCACCACCAAAGTAGGAGTTCATCCCCCTACCATCCATTTTAACTGTCACACACTTGCCCTATCTGTGGACTTTGTATCCATGTCATGAATCTCCAAGAACATCAAGCATCTCTAACCCTGGGCCTAGAATACCATACATGGCCAGAAGTACTCACAAGTAAAATGTTGGTATTAATTTATAATCAAGCCTAAAATATTCCAAGTATTTCTGGGTGAGTCACCTGCCCTAACTCAGTATACAGTCTACTCTTGAATTTATTACTTCATGAGCAGCCTCAGGGTTCCTGTGAGACTCTACAGCTGTCGCCTCTGCAGTTGCATACCTGGAGGACGGAGCGTGTACCGACCACCCAAAATCTGCGATCTTCAACTCTCCAGTGGATCCCAGCAGCAGGTTCTCTGGCTTAATATCTCTATGAATAACTCTCTTGGAATGACAGTAAGATAGGGCATTTGCCAATTCCGTGATATACTGTTGGAAAGACACAGAAAGCCTGGGTTTTAGCTTTCATGTAACATAATACTAGACGTCTCTTCTGAAAGAAAATCCAACATAGATTTGCATATGTTTTGCAGGTTTTAAAGCAAACATTATAGAAATCATGGGTGAGTCTACAAAAACCGACTGAGTCAGCTCACAGTGGTCCCTGCAAGGTTCGAGTCGACCTGACCCCTCCCCCACCACATCCGACTTGCTGGGCCAGGGAAGCTCTACTGTGTGCTGAGAACTCAGCTCAGTACCAAAGATGTCACCAGCAAGAACAGGATGTCCTGAAGGAGACCAGATGGGACAAGGAACTTGGCAGGTCCCAGGACACCTGAAGACACCCCAAAACTTACATTGAACACTGCAAGGGCTTTGCCCACTGAGATGTAGGACCACCAGACAACTGACCACAGATGATTATTGAAGTCTTCCTGCCTAATGTCCCCTGCCTCATTCCCATCCTTATCAAAAGGACACACTTTTTGTTGGCGCAGGTGATCTTATCACTCTCTGCCTTACCCGCGCCTGGTCATCTCTGCTGGCCCCATAAATTTATTCATAACTTACTCATCTTTGCTAATACAATAATATCTCAGTTCACAAATGCTTCTCTTTATAAACAAAAGCATCTGGCAAAATTTTGCTCTATTCACAAACTCCCCACGGAGTGACAGACATGACCAGGGCCATCTCCCACCCACAAACACAAATGCATAAAACACATTGAGTTCATAAGCCGAGGTAGCACTGTACATGTGATGTGTTACTGAATGACGGGAAAGACTGGTGACAAGCGGTAACTGTATCCCTAGTGGCAATTCATGGCCCAGCAGCAATCGATTAGGAATTAAACAATAATAAAGAACTGGTACAAATAAGGATTCAGATAAAGCCTTTTTTTTTTATTTGGTACAGAGTCTGTAGGGTCTCACTACACAGATCGGACTCATAGTGATCCTGTTTTTAGCCTCCTAAGTGCTGGGATTACTGGCCTATGCCACTCTGCCCAATCTTAGAGTGTCCCAGAGGCAGGGCCTGCATGGCAAGCCAGGAATTGAACCTGGTCCCTGTGTCTGTCTAAGTAGGCACTTTAATCTGCTGAGCTATATTTTTTCCTAAAGCTCTTTTTCAAAAGCTTTTGTTTTAGATTTTGGGGTTGTTTTTTTTTGTTGTTGTTGTGTTTTTGGTGGTACCAGGGATCAAACTCAGGACCTTGCACTTGCCAAGCAAACACTTACTCCACTGAGCTGTCTCCCTGACCCTAAAAGCTTTTAAGTGAAGTCAGTTTCTGATTTTAAAGATCATTCTACAACAAAAGAATATATTTGAAGGCCGGGTGTGGTGGCGCACGCCTGTAATTCCAGCACTTGGGAGGCCGAGGCAGGATGATGAGGCAGGATGATCGGTGCAAGTTCAAGACCAGCCTAGGCTCCAAAAGTGAGCTCAAGGGCAGCCTGAACTGCATAGGGAGACCCTGTCTCAAAAAAAAAAAAAAGAATGTATTTGAAGATAAAAGTTTACTTCAAGACTATCAGGGGAAAAATAGTCTACACAACAGAAACCAGAAGTCCCCTAGCATGTTGTGGGTGAGCGTCTCCCCCTAAGTGCACGCTGCAGACTTAATTTCAAAGCAGTGATTGG
>PVKN010008543.1:0-24993 GCA_004027915.1 Capromys pilorides | reverse complement strand
GATGATAGAGGTTTTAGCAGTTGCTCTAAAAGATGTTTGGATGATAGGGATACTAGGTTAAGTAATAACAGCCATCATTTGTGGAATGTGCTTGGTGCAGCCACATGGCATAATTATTAATAGCTCATAAGCCATAGGGAAAGTGCTTGCTCCATTTGACAGATGAGGAAATTGAGGGCTGAATTAGCAGTGTTGCCAAAGTCCCTGGATACAGAAGTGCTGAAGGGTAAGAGTCCACATTTCATGTCAACGACCCCCTTTAATAAATATGCCTAGCCAAACATGGCACATGTCTGTAATTCCAACACTCAGGAGGCTGAGACAGGAAGATTGCCACAAGTTTGAGGCTAGCCTAGGCTACATAGGACTGCTTCAACTATACCCTAAGACCAAAAAAAAAAAAAAAAACCAAAAGAACAACAACAACAAAAACGTAGGGGATCAGGGAGGCTTTTGCATTAGTCTAGACCTCCATAAATGACTAGGGTGTGCAAATTGGTAAAAAATGCAAATCACCCTGTGATTTAGGGGACAAAAGCTCAGACCTGCTGGTCACACCCTGAGTCTCTCTGGACTGCAAGTGATGGGGCCTGAGGCTGAGTGACAGGAAGGGACCTGGGAGGAGAGGGTGTGGGGCGGGGTGGGCATGGCCAGCTGGTGTCTCCAACCCAGGATATCAGCTGGCTGGCGGGCTGCGGGCACAGACAATGGGCAGGGGTCTGGCTGTGACTCTCCTCCCTCTGCGCTGGGCCCTCTTCCTGCACCCTGGCCAGCTGCTGTGGGTATCTTCTCTGGTCTCAGCTGAGGCTCCTGAGGTGCAGAGGAGCACACAAGGGGCAATGGAGGATGCTGGGAAGGTCTGTGTGGAATGGCCTGGGGTAGGGGTACAGGTAGGGGACTACGGTGGAGAACATGGTAGGTTAGGCACTTTCATGAAAGTCTCCTGGGTGCCAGACATTCGATTTGCATATGTCCTTCCGTTTGCTCCCCCCAAGGTCCCCCTGGTAATAGTGATAAAAACTATCAACAATAGCAGTCCAGTAGCTCATGCTGAGCCTGCCTGGCTGGAGCTGAAGGCGTTATTTCAGTTAATCCTCATTACTGCCTTGGAAGCCCCAAACTTTCATGAGGCACCTTTCCAAATGAGAAGCCAAGGGCTCAGTGGTTAAGGGACTTCCCCAACATTAGAAATGTGGACAATAGTTTTCTTTCTTCACCAGAGGCTTCCTACTACCTCAGGCTTTACCACCAAGATTGGGAGGCTTTTCCTCCCCGCTGTGAGAGTTAAGTGAAACTCAGACTTTAGCATTATTAGGATTTTATTGCAAGGAAGCTGCAGTTACGGTTTACATACTGTTTATGGCTCATGTTGTCCTTCAGTGATTAGCATCTATCAGACAGAGGGACCACAGTCTGCATGGCTAGGATAGCCTAGGATTTTTTTGTGTTCCTCTGTAGTTAAAAAAAAAAAAAAAAAAAAAGTTCCCACCCACCTCTATTCAGTTTGGCACATTACCCAGAAGCTGCCTCCAGAGAAGACCTAAAAACTCGAGCTGTGGTCCCTTGAAGGTCCTCCCTCTTTTGGCGTCCCTGCTGCCCATTTTAGCAGCTCTTAGCTCCAGCAAAACTATGGCAGTACTCACACAGTGTGCCAGGCACTGGTGTAGGCAGGAGATACACAGTGATAGGTTCTGGACCTAACATGAATTGCTAAAATCAGCGTGGTGGCCATCTAATATGGCTGAAGCCCTTAAAACAAAGCCCATCTTACCCAAGACCACCTCCTCCCTTCTTCTCCAACTTAGCTCACGACATAATTTACTTCCATCCTTCCCACTGCCTCAGGGAAGACCCCCCTCAGCTCCCTCAGGTATATCTATTTTATTTATTTATTTATTTATTTATTTATTTATTATTTTTATAGCCGGCTCAGCCTGCCCTGGGGGGCGGGGTGGGGCTGGCACAGCATGTGGTGCCGGGGATGGAACCGCGGTCCCTGTGGTTGCCTAAGCTTTGCTAAACAGGCGCTTTAGACCGCTAAAACATCTCACTGGCCCCTAAATTTTAATTAATTTATTTATTTATTGGCAGGACCAAGGTTCCAACGCATAACCTTGCACTTGCCCAGCAGGCACTTGTGCCACGGAGCTTTCTCCCTCCAAACTCCACCTCTGGCAAAACCCTCAGTCTCCCTTTGTCTAATCAAAAAAAGAAAGCTCCCCATCCTTCCCCACATTCTCCCGCATGTCCTCAAAGAGAATAAAGCCCCTTTCTCTTTTTCCTTCTGCCTATTTCTCTGTTGTACTGTTCCCCTGAAAACACCTGTCACATACTAGATGTAGGCCTTTGCTCCAGCTATTGCAGAATCACTCAGCAAATCTCTAAATATGAATAGTACAGAGCACCAAGTACGGCAGCTTGAAGAGCATTTCACAGGGGAACCAAATCAATCTGTCCACTACGGAGGGCTTCCTGGAGGGGATGATGGTAATGCTGGAGATCTAGCCAACTGAAAGGTTTCAGTCCTAGTTTCACTCTTCCCTTCCCTCACTTTAATTCCTTTTCCATCCGTAGGAGCCTCCACCTTGTCTTAAAGATTCTTAGGGACAGAGTACACCAGAGATAGTAGATAGGTGATAGGTTTTTCAGAGGCATGGTAAAGAGATTGGAAAGATAAAAGAAGCCTTTATTAACTCCAAAGACACAGAGAGGATTGACGGCAGCCCTCTGGCCTGAGACAAAGAACGTGGAGGCTTTCATGGGACTTTTGTTAGGAGTGGAGTTTGAGGGGGGTGTTTAGAAATATCTGAGGAGCTAATTGAGGTCTTCCCTGAGGCAGCTAGAAAGGTGAAAGGAAACTGCACCTTGGGTTGGGTTGGAGAAGGAGGGGCGAGGTGGTCTCTGGGAAGATAAGCTGTTGTTTTAAGGGTTTCAGCCATATTAGATGACCACCATAAAAATTCAGCATTTCTTACTGGGCCAGAACCTATCAGTAGGTAAGCTATCATCATTATTTTGAAAATAATTATGATTTCTTTGTGTAAAAATTTTAACCCTTTCTTCTTTCCAAATTCATTCATTTGTTACATTCTTCCAATAGATATTGAGCTCCTACTGTATGCCAGGGACTTTGCTAGGCCCCAGCGATGTAGCAGTGACCATGACAGGTAAAGATCCCTGCCAATGGGGCCAGCAAGATGGCTCAGTGGTCTAAAGCGCCTGCTTAGGAAAGCTTAGGCAACCACAGGGACTGCAATATGATCCCCAGAGATCCCAGCGATCCCCTGTGATCCCCTGTGATCCCCAGCGATCCCCAGCACCACATGCTGTGCCAGCCCCACCTCCAGGGCAGGCTGAATCGGTCATAATTTAAAAATAAAAATAAAAATAAAAAAATCTAAAAAAAAAAAAAAGAAAAGCAGGCTGGGATTGTAGCTTTGTGCAAAGATGCTGGATTTGATTTCCAGTACTGCCATTAAAAAAAAAAAAAAAAATCCCTGCCAATGAAACTTCTTACTTTCTAGTAATGGAAGCATGAGTTTGATTCCCAGTACAAAAACAAAAAATGAATAAGCATAAAACTGCATTTGTTGGGCTGGTGAGATGGCTCAGTGATATAAAGTGCCTGCATCGGAAAGTTTAGGCAACCATAGGGACCACAGCTCGATTCCTGGCACCACATGCTGCGCCAGCTCCACCCACAGGGCAGGCTGAGCCGGCCATAACACGAACACATAAATGAGTTTTATGAAAAATAAAATAAATTAAATAAAAAAAAACAACTGCATTTGTTGAACCTAGGTGAATGCCATGTTTCTGTAGTCTCAGCTGTGTGGGAGGCTGAGAGACTGGAGAATTTTTTTTTTTTAAATTTGTTTGTTTATGTTATGGCCAGCTCAGCCTACCCTGGGAGTGGGGCTGGCACAACATGTGGTGCCGGGGATTGAGCTTCAACCCCTGAGCTTGCCTAAGCTTGCCTAAGCAGGCACTTTAGATCCTTGAGCAATCTTGCCCGCCCAATTGAAGAATTGTTTGAGGCCCGGAGTTGAAGGCCCACCTGAGGAACATAGAGGGACCTCACCTCAAAACAAAACTTACAGGCATGGTGGCACATGCCTGTAATCCCAGCACTTTAGGAGGCTGAAGTAGCAGGATTACAATAAGTTTGAGGCCAGTCTGGGCTACACAGTGAGTTCAAGGCCGTGTTAAACTACATAGCAAAAGACGGGCATGGTGGCACACAACTGTAATCCCAGCACTTGGAAGGCTGAGGCAGGAGGATCAGTGCGAGCTTGAGACAAGCCTATGTAGTGAGACACTGTAGACCCTGTACTAAATACATTTAAAAAAAGAAAAAATAAATAACAAAAAGCATTTATTACACATTTGTTATATTAAGTGATGATAAGCACCATGGAAAATTAAAGTGGCAGATAGATGAAATAGGGAGATAAGGAAAGTCCTTCTTGGGAAGGTGACAGTTTGAAAACAGATCAGAGATCTACGTGGGAAGGCCTGCCTTGCTAGAAAACTAAGATACCATGAAATTCAGATCAATAGGCTTCTCAAGTCATGAAATTCTGAGTAATAGAATTCTGTGACCGTGGAATGCTAATCAATATTTCTCTGGTGCCATAAAATTCTAATCAATGAAATTCACTGGCTGTGAAATTAAATCAAATAGAACTCTGAGGCCCTGAATTCTAATTAATCAGGAAACTTCCTTACAGGGGAGTATGCATGTCCACGAGGTGGAAGAGAGGAGGCCACACACAGAAGAGGGGTGCTGGGCCAGAAGGGTGGAAAGGTCCAAGTGGAAACCTGGCCTTCACCCAGGCTGCATTGAGAAGGTAAGACAGCCATTTCAGAGGGACCCTATTGCAAAAAAGTAAAAGCCATTTCTGGGTCAGTGAAGTGAAATGAAAACATATCATTCCTAGTTGCTCACCTGGGTTATGCGGGGCCTCCAGTCCCAGCTCTTCTAACAAAGCTTGCGGCCAGTGAGTGCTTTCGTGCTCTGCATTGAATCAGCAGGCTCTGGAGTGAAAGTGTCTGGGCTTGGTTCTAGTTCCACTCCTTTATTTGTTTATTTTTAAACAGTATGTATATATGTATGTATGCATACATGCATGTATGTATGTATGTGTTTATGTTATGGCCAGCACAGCCTGCCCTGGGGGTGGGGCTGGTGCAGCATGTTTTTCCAGGGATCAAGCCGTGATCCCTGTGGTTGCCTAAGCAGGCACCTTACTTTATTTTATTTTTTATTTGTTTATGTATATATGTATGTATGTATGTATGTATTTATTTTTTGCTGGACTGGGGTTCAAACTCATGGCCTTGCACTTGCCAGGCAGGCACTGTGCCACAGAACTATCTCCCCAGCCCCTAAGCAGGCATTTTAGACCACTGAGCTATTTTGCCAGTCCCTCAACCCCTTTAAACATTAGTTATAAATAAGGTATCTTGGGGCCGGCGAGATGGTTCAGTGGTCTAAAGCGCCTGCTTAGGAGGGCTCAGGCAACTGCGGGGACTGCAGTTCGATCCCCGGCACCACATGCTGCGCCAGCGCCACCACCAGGGCAGGCTGAGCCAGCCACAAAATGAATAAATAAAGAAACAAACAAACACAACAAGCAAATAAATAAATAAAATTAAAAAAAAAAAAATAAAGCACCTGTTTAGGCAGCCACAGGGACTGCTGTTTGATCCCTGGCACCACATGCTGTGCCAGCCCCACCCCTAGGGCAGGCTGAGCCGGCCATAACATAAAGAAATAAAGAAAGGAAGGGAGGAAGAAAAAAAGAAAGAAAGAGTAAGTTTTAAAAAAAAGTCAATGCCTGTCCTTGACTCTGTTGAAAGCAGGTGCTCATAATCATGGCTACTCAGTTTAGTAGACAGTGTGATTCCTCAAACTGTTTTTAAGCACAAAACAAGACTGAGAATGTCAATTTTATAGCAATTTTATATTCCTGTGACATTCAGCCACATATTCATTTAATTATAGTTTACAAAAACATTAATCCTGAGCCGGGCATGGTGGTGCACGCCTGTAATCTCAGTACTCGGGAGGCTGAAGCAGGAGGATTGGTGTGAGTTTGAGACCAACCTGGGCTACATAAGTGAGTTCAAGGCAGCCTGAACTGCATAGCAAAATCCTGTCTCAAAAAACAAAAGAAAAAGGGGGGCCAGGAACATAGCTCTGTGGCACAAGTGCCAGCCTGGCAAGTATAAGGTCATGAGTTCAAACCCTGGTCCCACCAAAAAAAAAAAAAAAAATTAATCTTGGACCAGGGAGATAGCTCAGTGGCATAAGTGCCTGCCTAGCAAGCACAAAGTCCTGAATTCCATCTCCAGTACCAAAAAATCTCCCCAAAAACATTAATTTATGGTGGAATAACAATAACAATCTGGTTCCTTATCAGAGATAATTCCGCTTGCTTGCTTGCTTGCTTGCTTGCTTGCTTGCTTTCTTTCTTTCTTTCTTTCTTTCTTTCTTTCTTTCTTTCTTTCTTTCTTTCTTTCTTTCTTCTTTCTTTCCTTTCTCTCTCTCTCTCTCTCTCTCTCTCTCTCTCTCTCTCTCAGCCTGCCCTGGGGGAGGGGCTGGTGCAGCATGTGGTGCCAGGGATGCAACCGTGGTCCCTGCGGTTGCCTAAGCAGGCACTCTAGGCCGCTGAGCTATCTCGCCACCTCTGCCCGCCACTTTATCCATATTAGCTTTTTATTTATCTTTAAACAGAATCTCCCTGACTGGCCTCCAAGTTCTGGGCTCCACTGATCTTCTTGCTTTAGCCTCCAAAGTAGCTAGGGTGGCAGGTGCCGCCTATGTGCCAGGCTTCTGCATCATCCTTTGTTTGTTTTGTTTCTTTAAGTGCAGAGTATGTGGGCCAGGGAGATAGCTCAGTAGAATAAGTCTTGCCTGGCAAGCACAGAGTCCTCAGTTCAATTCCAAGTACTGAAAAAAAAAAAAAAAAAAAAAAAAAAAAGTGAATATGTTTATTGGGGGGAAAGAAATCTTCTGTCCAAGAGAGGGACAGAAGGGGACTCTCGTATTATCCTTTGAATTGAAGATTCCTAGCAGAGCAGCCTCAAAGCATCTTTCCTCCTGGTTTTTCCTCCATTCTGTATTTGGGCATCTTGGGGCTCTGCAGGTACCTAACTTTTCCAGGTTAAGGTCGGGTCCCAGGTTTCTTGTCTTCAGGCTTCCCTACTGCTGAGTAGCTCTTAACCTTAGGCGGGTTCCCTGCCCTCTCTGAGCTTGGTTTTCACTGCTTTAAAGTGGAAACATACAATTCTCCCCTTATAGCTGCTTGACTCAATGAACCTATTAGTTCAGCTAAGGTGTGCTAAGCACATGATAAACTCTCAAGGTTAGCTATTATTCTTCTTCCATGTTGGTTCTCTAGCTATAATAATAACTATTCATAATTATTCCCTCTCAGGGCTCTTTCACTTGCCTGAAGGAATTGTTGGGGCCAGGGATATAGCTCAGTGGTGCAGGCAGGGCCTGTCTGGCAAGCTCAAGGTCTTGAATTCATTCCTGGCACAAAAGAAACAAAAAGAATTGTTTGTGGCCTGCGGCTTGATTTTTAAGACCCAGCCAGGCTCCCACTGAGTTCTCCAAGACCCTGGAATCTGAACTGATTACTGGAAGGAGTTGGTGAGGAACTAGGGCAGGGGATGAGTCTGGGAATGGGAATAGGCTGCCTCCTGGTGTTTGCATGCTCAAGCTGACTTGGTACTTTTTTTTATTTTTATTTTTATTTATTTATTTGTTTGTTTATTTATTTATTGCTGGCTTAGCCTGCCCTGGTGGTGGGGCTGGCGCAGCATGTAGTGCTGGGAATTGAACTGCAGTCCCTGCAGTTGCCTGAGCTTTCTTAAGTAGGCACTTCGGACCACTGAACCATCTTGCCGGCCCCCTGACTTGATACTTTCTAGAACCTAGCTATGCTCTAGGGCCTCAGAAAGAGTCTACCTGGCTTGGAACTGGTTGTTCCTGGGAACCCTAGAGACCAAGGTGAAGGTCATAGTGTCTGCACCCTGCGAAGGTACTGCTGGCCAAGCAAAGAGATAGCCTAAAAGTCATGGCCCTGCAGGTATAGGGACCTGCCAACATTTTGGCTACTAAGCCAAACAAAAAGTTGCTGAGAACTGGAAATATAGCTCAGCAGTGCAGTGCCTGTCTGGCAAGGTCCTGAGTTTAATCCTCTGGTACTAAAAACTGAACAAACAAAACAAAACAGAAGAAGACCCTCCAGGGATCTGCCAAGGGCCAGAAAGGAAAACAAGACAATATTTGACATGTGTGTCTGTATGTGCATTTAGTATGGACTCTTAATGATCCTCCTGTTTTCAGCTTCCCAAGCCCTGGGATTACAGACTCGGGCCACCATGCCCAGTTTCAGTGTCATCTCAGCATGCCCTGGGGGCGGAGCAGGCATGGCACACCAGGGATCGAACCCTGGTCCCTGTGCTTACAGGCAGGTGCTGTAGCCTGCTGAGCTATCTGGCCAGTCCTAATATTTGGCTTTCTGAGACAGGGTTTCATTATGTAATTTAGGCTGGCCTTGAGTTCATGATGTAGCTCATGATGGTTTGAACAAATCCTTCTGCCTCAGCCTCCAGGATAATGGGCATACACCACCATAAGTAGTAATTTATTATCATTGAATTAAATTTCCTGATAAGCAGGGCCTCCATCTACCAAATTCAGGGATCAAGATATGGTTCTATGAAAAGAATTTCATCTCTGGCTGGCCATGGTGGTGCCAAGGTCAGCTTGGGCTACATAGTAAGTTCAAAGCCATCCTGAACTATATAGTGAGACCCTATGTCAAAATAATTTCACCTCTAGAACCAGATTCCCACCTCTGCCATGTGTGACTGAGTAGCTCTGAGGGCCCTGTATGTCACTAGTTCCTTTTCTGCACCATGAGAGGGATATAAAGTCTGCAAAGCCCCAGACCCACAGGGGAGGTTGTGGACCTCCATTTTCTACACCTGGGTACTGTTCCCCAACCTTTGCATGCTGGCTGCCTGCATTTCTGGTCAAATTCCTTTCCATGGACAAACATCTGCACAGCTATTACTTCTAGAGGTCTGGCTGCTAATTTAGTCCTTCCGTGGAATGCTAAAATGGGGTTCAGAAATGTGAGAGTGGCTGAGTGGCTGCATCAACTTTATTGGCTTGGGAGCCCCCAGGGGACGACTAAAGCACACTTCTGTGTGTATCTGGTGCCATGGAGACATGACCTTGGAGTTCTCACTGATCCTGGCCCATTTCTCACTGGCACTCTTCTTCTGCTCTGCTTCCCAGTGTAAGCATCCTTGTGCCACCCCCACCTTCCACCATGATGTGTCTGCCTCAGAGCTAGCAGAACACGGACTGAATCCCCTGAAATTATGAGTTAAATTAAACCTTTTCTGTAAATTGTGGGTGTTGGGATGACTAAAACTCAGGAGGCAGAGGCAAGAGGATTGCCATGAGTTCAAGGCTACCCTGAGCTACCTAGTGTGGTCAAGGCCAGTCTGAACTACATAGCAAGACCCTGTCTCAAACAAACAAACAAAAACAGGGCTGGAGATGTAGCTCGGTGGTAGAGGTTTTGCCTTGCAGGCAAAAGACCTTGGGTTCAATCCCCAGCACTGAGAGCAAAAGAAAACAATAAAAACCAACTCCTCCCCCCAACACACATGCTTTTAGCCAAGTATGGTGATGCATGCCTGTAATCCCAGCACTCTGGAGGCTGAGACAGGAGGATCTTTGCAAGTTTGAGACCAGCCTGGGCTATAAAGTGAGTTCTTTTTCTTTTTTTCTTTTTTTAATGAGCAGAACATGTTTATTGAGGGAAAGAAAGCTCCTGTCTGAGAGAAAGACAGGATGGGGGTCCCGAGTGGGTGTCCCCCAAAGTGAGTTCAAGGGCAGCAGGAACTGCTTAGTGAGACCTGGTCTTAAAAGACAAAAAACAATTAACCAACCAAACCAAACTAAAGCAAAACAAAACAGTTGTGAATGTTAGTGCTAAGATTCTGGATCCAGTCTATAGTATCAGAAAAAATAAAACCCACCTCAGCAAGAGATGATAGCACACACCCATAATCTCAGCTACTTTGGTAGCTGAGGCAAGAGGATCATGGGTTTAAGGGCAACTTCAGCAGGTTAGTGAAACTGTCTCAAAATGAAAAGAGGTGGAGCTGGGCATGGTGGCGCATGCCTGTAATCCCAGTACTTGGGAGGCTGAGGCAGGAAGATCAATGTGAGTTTGAGACCAGCCTGGGCTACAAAAGTGAGCTCAAGGTCAGCCTGAACTGTGTAGCGAGACCCTGTCTCAAAAAGACCAAAAAAAAGAAAGAAAAGAGGTGGAGTTGTTTGCTCAGGGAATCCAGATACAAAAGGGGGATGCCATTTATATAGGCTCATAATATAAAAAATTATGAGCTGGATATGGTGGTACATACCTATAATTCTCAATCTGTCTTTCAAGGGGTAGAGAGCTCTGTGGTAGAGGGATTACCTTGTATGTGAGAATCAAACAAAAGCCCTGGGATCCAGATGGGTAGTAGTGATGATTGCACAGCAGTGTAAGTATACTTAGTGGTAGGCAGGTGTGGTGGCACATACCTGTAATCCAAACAGCCAGGAGACTAAGACAGGAGGACTGTCATGAATTTAAGGCCAGCCTGGACTACATAGTGAGATTGCCTCAAAACAAAACAAGAAAAAAACAGAACAGAACCCTACAATGAAAACCCCAGGATTGGTGCGAGTTTGAGACCAGCCTGGGCTACAAAAGTGAGCTCAAGGCCAGCCTGAACTGCACAGTGAGACCCTGTCTCAAAAAACAAAACAAAAAAAACCAACTCACAAAACAGTCATTAAACTTACAAAAACAAAAAATAGCTTTTGTAGCTACCATTATTTTTTCCTTCATATAACTTAAAAAAAAAAAATTATTATTATTAGCGGGACCGGGGTTCAAACTCACGACCTTGCACTTGCCCAGCAGCACTTGTGCCACGGAGCTATCTCCCTGGCCCCTAAGACCTAGTATAATTAACGTGACTATTTCTATATTTTTTGGTTATTTCAATTTTATCATATTTATTTTATTCCTTTTTTCCCTATAGTTGTTTTCTTTATTTGTCTTTTTGAGACAGGGTTTCACTATGCAATTCAGGCTGGTCTCGAACCTCTAAGCCTGAGTTATTCTCCTGCTTCAGCCTCTTAAGTAACTGCAACTACTATAGTCATTGTGCCCTACATTTTTTTTTGTTGGTGCTGAGGATAGAACACAGGACCTCAGCCATGCTTGGCAAGTGTTCGATCACTGAGCTACATCCTAGAACTTTTTATTTAGAAATAGTGTTTTGACCTCAAGCTCGATAACCTCTTGCCTCAGCCTCCTAGTATCTGGGATTACAGGTGGGTGACGCCGTGCTGGGCTCCATGAGCAGGATGTTTTTTGTTTTGTTATGGTAGGAACACATCCCTAGCTTTTTTTTAATGCTTTTATTTCAAAATAAAGTCTTGATAAATCACTACGTTGCTCAGGCTGGGCTCAAACTTGTGATCATTCTGCCTCAGTTTCCCAGAGTGCTGGGGTCATAGCTGTACTGCACCACACCCAGTCAAAAGCAGTACCTTAGTAGTGTCTCTTTTTATTTTTATTTTTATTATTTTGTGGGACCAGGGTTTGAACTCATGACTTTGCACTTGGCAGGCAGATACTTGTGCCATGGAGCTATCTCCCCAGCCCCTTGTTTTTGTTTTTTACCCTGTCTCGCTATGTAGTTCAGGATAGCTTTGAGCTCACAGTGTAGCCCAGGTTGGCCTTGAAATTGTGGTGATCCTCCTGCCTCAGCCTCCTGAGGGTTGGGATTACAGATGTGCACCACCTTGCCCAATTCTTGTTTTTGTTTTCTAAGACAGAGAACTGATATTCAGCAAAGTTCTTGATAGAATAATTTAGTTGGTGAACATCTAAGAAGAAACAATGCTTTTTTTTTTTTTTAAATCTTTTTGGGACAGGGTCTCACTATGCAGTTCAGGCTGGCCTTGAGCTCACTTTTGTAGCCCAGGCTGGTCTTGAACTCACATCGATCTTCCTGCCTGAACCTTTCAGGTACTAATGCTAAGTAATTGTCTGGTGAATGGGGTGAGCAAACTGTTTGTCTAAAGCAATGGGTTTGGATGAATTTCCTGAGACAAACAGTGAGGTTATTTATTGGTTTATAGTTTTGTCTTCCTGGCCTGTCCCACCCTGGCAGCCTTTCTCCTCAAACTGTCCCCACCTATTTGTGGAGAAGTTTCCTGGACCGAGCAAATCCTGTTGACATAGGAGGACCTTAGCTCTTGGACCCAACAAGTGAGTGACATTGAGGAAAATGGTCCTGGATCTTAGGTGTTTCTTGTCCCTTCTTGCTGGACACCTGTACTTTTTTTTACTACACATGATACTATGATATGCACACATCTGAATGTACATAGAAGAACATTTCTCTGTGGTCTCCATTAGAAGTTGAATGAGAGGTAGTCGAGTTGTGAGCATTTGCAGATTTCCTAGTCTGCAAATTTATTTTCTTTCTAACCACTTTCCTGTCTCCCAGAAGAGGAAAACCTCCCTCCCTGGCCACTAGAGCAGACAGCAGGGGCTGCCAGGGCTTTGCACATCCCGGCTGTGTGCCCACCCACCTGCCCTCCCTTGTTCTGGCAGATTAACGGTGAACCTTGACCCTGACAGGCTGGCCACACTCCTGGCCAATTTCAGCCTGTCGAGAAGAGTCCCAGGGGTGGTCAGGGCCTGGGGACGTGTTGGCCAGATGGGCCTGTGAGGTCTTGGCTTGGTGCATCCCAGGAGGCAGAGCAGGTGGGCAGCCCCCCCTCCCCCCTTTCACCCATCATGCATCACTAGGCTTGAGCAGGAGCCAGATGGCGGGGATGGGGCAGCCTTGCCACTTCTGGCCTGACAAAGGATCCTCTGTACTGCCCTCCTCACACCCTGACCCTGACTGGCCTGATGGGCCTAGCCTCTGGCTGTCTAGTCACTGTCATTCCTGGCTTGTCCCACCCTGGGCATCCTTTTTTTTTCAAACTGTCCCCATCCATTTGTGGGGAAGTTTTCCTGCGCAGTGTTCCTGTGGAGCCTTAGACATGCAAACCCCAAGAGAGGGCAGCTCTGACCAAGACTGTGGTCCCATGATTATGACTGGTCCCAGATTTGAATACAGTAATAGGATTAATTGCAATGGGCCAATAGGTATTGTCACAAACTGGTGTCTGGCGCTCAGGGACTCCTTCATCAGTGGTCCTTGTGATTACTGTGGGGACAAGGGGACTGAGGCCTAGAGGGGAGGACACTTACAGAAGAGTCTCCTGGTAGAAGAATAGGTTTGGGAGTCAGGTCCACGTTAGTTAATCCACATCTGCTTTAGAGAGTGATTCTTGGGCAGATCAGCTAAGCTCTCAGTCTCTCTAATAGAAAAGGGAATAATTAAGTCCTTATTCTAGTGAATAGTTTAAAATGAACTAAAGCAAGAAAGCATCTGGTACACCATAAGCACTCAAATTACATCTTATTTGCCTAAATCTGGTAAGAGGTTGCAAGTGTAGAGATAAGAAAATCTCAAGGGGTTGAAGGGCATCAGTAGTGGGGTGGTTTAAGCCTGAAGTCATCTTGCTGTGACTCAGTTTTCTTTATCAATAGAATCAGTTAAATGATAGCACATGCCTGTGAGGGATTCTGTGAGGACCAAGTGAGTTATCACCCACGAAGTCCATGGAGTAAACACAGTAAGTGTTAGCTGTTATTGGGAGAAAAGTGAAGGAGGCTGGGGTAGGCATTCAACCTGGAGAGGCCTCCAACCTGAGAAGAACTCCAGGCTGAGCAGAGAGAGGTCTCCCAATCACATCGGTCTTGGGGTACAGCTGAGAGGAGGTAAGGAGAAAGGCTGCTTGGCGTGGCCAGGGGCCCTGGATTCCTTTCTAAATGGTGCTGCTGTTTTGCTGGGTGGCACTAGGTCTCTGGAAAGTGCGTGGTGGTTTGGCCTCCACCTTTTTGTCTTTTTTCTCTTTTTTGAGGGCGAGGGGGAATACTAGAGATTCAATCCAGGACCTTCATACTGAGCTACATTCCAAGTCCTTTTTTTCTTTTTCTTTTTCTTTTTTGTCTGTTTGAAACAAGGTCTTGCTATGAAGTTCAGGCTGGCCTTGAGCTTGCTTTTGTAGCCCAGGCTGGTCTCGAATTTGTACCAATCCTCCTGCCTCAGTTTCCCAAGTACTGGGATTACAGGCGTGCGCCACCACGCTGGGCTTGCTTGCTTTCCTTCTGTCCTTCTGTCCTTCTTTCCTTCTTTCCTTCTTTCGTACCAGGGATTGAACTCAGGACCTTGTGCTTGCCAGGCAAGCCCTTATTCTACTGAGCTATCTCCCCAGCCCCAAAAGGTTGAGAAGGATTTTTTTTTGGCTGGCTGAGGCTGCCTTAAGGTGGGTCTGGGGATCGAACTGACATCCCCTGTGCCTGACTGGGATTGCCAGCACAAGTGCTTAAACCACTGAGCTAACCTGAAAGCATCTCTGCCTTTTATTTTTTGAGACAGGGTCTTGCCACATTTCTAAATGGCCTAGGCTGGGCTTGAACTTTTTTTTTTTTTTTTTTTTTTTTTTTTTTTTTTTTGTCTTTTTGAGACTGGGTCTCATCATGCAGTTCAGGGTGGCCTTCAGCTCACTTTTGTGGCCCAGGCTGGTCTCAAACTTGCACTGATCCTCCTGCCTCAGCCTCCCAAGTGCTGGAATTACAGGGGTGCGCCACCACGCCCGGCTGGGCTTGAACTTTTGATCCTCTTGCTTCAGTCTCCAGGGTGTAGGTATTACAGGCATACACCTGGCTTCTGCTGCTGCTTCTCTGCTTTCCTATTTTTCCTCAGAAGCGGGGGGTTTGGTTGGAGTTAGAAAATGTGGGAGTGAAGGCAGGGGCAGGAGGGAGCAAACAAGGCTTGTGGGGTCTGGCTCCAGGAACTCAACCCTGCACACAGGACTGGGTGCTTTTCTGTGGGATCCCGGAAAGAATTAATAGAATTTCTATTAATATCAAAGTAATGAGGTAATTACTGTGATTTGCAAAAATTACCAATGAATACTTTTGAGGGCCTTTTAGAGGAGAGAGGAGGGTAAGTGAACATCTATGAGAAGGGAGAGAGCTGCTCCAAAAGGAGCCTAAACCCAGTGAGGTCTGGGCCTTGCAGGTGTGCGTGGGGAGGGAAAATGTAGTGTTGCGCATGCGCGGGGAATTGGGGGCAGTGACTGGTGGGGGTAGGGCCTGTTCAGGCTTGTGTGCTGATAACCTGATAGAGCCAAGGGGGGGAATTCTAGGCTCTGACCCCCTGACTTTGGCCAGTGCAAAGTCACAGATTCCAAGGATGACCCAGATCTGGGGAGGCCTCCAGGCCTCCTCATATCCCTGACCAGCCTAAATCCTCTGACCATATCTGACTGACCTTGACTTCCACACATGAGGCCACCAGGTTGGTGACCAGGTTTAGAGAAGCACTTTTGAATCAGAGAGAGCTCAGAAGCCTAGTTGTACAAGGTGTGAGTCTTGGCCTGGTGGCATAGCCGTGATCTGAGAACTTGGAAAAAGGTAAATTTTACCTCAGTGTGGTGCTGCAAACTTGTAATTCTGAGAGGTCAAGGTGGAAGGATCACAAGTTTGAACTCCTGCAATTCAGCAAGACCCTGTTTCCAAATAAGAATGGGCAAGTGGGGACTTGGGGGTTCCATTCTCAGCACACACACACACACACACACACACACACACACACACACACACACAGAGAAGCAAGTTCTCAGATTACTACTGAAACCTGCTGAAGTAGAAACTAAGGTGTGAACTGAAGGTTGGTTTAACAGTAGCTTCATGGAGGCCATAAACTGAGTGATGAGGCCAGGCCTGTGAAATACAGGTTGGAGACTGCTTTGAGAGGTTTTTGGAGGTTGAGCCTCTATGAGTTGATGCTAGGGTGGTGGTGGCAGGTAGCATGATATTAGCAGCCATAGAAATTAGAACAGTAGATAGCCAGGCAGCAGTTGGGAGGCTGAGGCAGGAGAATCTTGGTGAGTTTAAGGCCCGCCTAGTGAGTTCAAGGACCATCTGAATTACACAGTGAGACCCTGTCTCAAAACCAAAACAAAACACAAAATATATTCAGTAATCATATTGTTATTTCCCCCCCCTCCTTGAGATAAGATAAGGTCTCACTATTAGTTCAGGCTTGCTTTGAGCTCACTTTGTAGCCCAGGCTAGCCTCAAACTTGCCAAGATCCTCCTGCCTCAGCGTCCTGACTGCTGGGGTTATAGGAATGTGCTACCATGCTCCATTGTGAACATGTGTCATGTACACTTATTCTCTTTGTAAATGTCACCTCATTTAATCCTCACAATAGCACATAGATATTATTATGATTCTAACTTATCTATTTATTATCATTATTTAGTTTAACGTGTTTGGTTGTTGCAGGGTCTCACTATGCAGCTCATACTCATGGTGATCCTCCTGCTTTCAGCCTCCCCCATGCTGGGATTATAGGCGTGTGCCACTACACCCGGACTCTGACCAACTCAGTCCACCCTGGGCGTGGGGCTGATGCTGGCATGTGGTGCCAGAGATCTAACTGGTCTCTGTGCTTGCCTAAGCTTGCCCAAGCAGGAACTTTAGTCCACTGAGCTATCTCACTGGCCCCCTATGATTCTATTTTTTTTGCACAAGAAACAGGACAGAGGGCTGGTGAGATGGCTTAGCGGTCTAAAGTGCATGCGTCGGGAAGTTTAGGCCACTGCAGGGACCGTGGCTCGATCCCAGGCACCACATGCTGTGCCCCCCCCCCCCCAAGGAAGGCTGAGCTGGCCATAACACAAACAAATATGTAATGTGCTTTAAGAAAATAAAATAAACTTAAAAAAAGAAAAAGAAAAAGAAACAGGACAGAAAAGCTAATGTCCCTGGCCACAAAGTAGTGGAGCCAAGCAACAATTTCAGTCTTTGGATGCTGGGTTTTTGCTTTCACTCTGATATCAGGCTGCCATATGTCTCTTCCTCTCTTTCTTTTCTTTCTTTCTGTACCCGGAATCAAACTCAGGACCTTGTACTCATTAGGCAGGCACTTAAGCTGCTCAACTATCTAGGCAGGCACTTAAGCTGCTCAACTATCTCCCTATCCCTGGCCCTGTTTTTTTTTTTTTTGTGGGACTGGGGTTCGAACTCATGACCTTGCACTTGCCCAGCAGGCACTTGTGCCATGGAGCTATCGCTCCAGCCTCAGCTTTGTGTTTTTGCTGTGTAATTCAGACTGTCCTTGAACTCTTGGTGATTCTCTGCTTTAGCCTCCTGAGTTCTAGAATTAACAAATATTATTATTATTATTAAGTGTTATTATCATCACCACGTGTGAAATGGATGTATAATCTTCACATAAGGGAAGAAAGTGATTCAAAAGTGGCACAATCTTAGGTTCTTTTGCTAGCATATGTGAGGCCCTGGGCTTGGGCTCCATCATGTGGGGTGGGATGGGGGAGAGGCGATAATCTCAAGAAGTCTGGGCCCTTCCACCCAAAGAAGTCCCAGTTCCACCCACTCCTCTGTACTCTGTCAGAGCTGGATGTCCTACCTGCTAAACCAGCAGCCCTGCTCTCTGCTTCCCCCTGCTGGTAGTGTTCAAATGTGGCTGCAGCCTTTGAAAGTGCCTTGTGCCAGGGACCACTACTGAACTGGGAGACAAGGCTGGTGATGTCCCATTGAACTTCTGGTTTTTCTCTTTTGAAGCACTGGATTTTCATATTACAAGCAGACAAGCTTGAGTAAGCTTTTTTTTTTTTTTCTTTGAGGTGCTGTGGATTGAACTCAGTACCTTGCACTTGCCAGGCAGGCATTTATTCTACTGAGCTATCTCCCAGGCCCGTTGGATTTTCATATTAGATGATGACTATGAATCTATTATCTGCCAAGTTAACACTTTCCTGGATCTTTTTTGGAGAGTGGATATTGAGACAGAGTCTTGCTATGTAGCCCAGGCTGGCCTTAGAACTTGAGTTGATCCTCCTGCCTCAGCCTCCTGAGTTCTGGGATTACAGGCACCACCACTACACCCCACTCTTGGTTCCTTTTTTTTTTTTTTTTTTTTTAATTATGGCTGGCTCGGCCTGCCCTGGTGGTGGGGCTGGCGCAGCATGTGGTGCCGGGGATTGAACTGTGGTCCCTGTGGTTGCCTAAGCTTTCCTAAGCAGGCGCTTTAGACCACTGAACCATCTCGCCGGCCCCTAAGCAGGCACTTTAGACTGCTGAGCCATCTTGCTGGCCCTTGGCTCCTATTATTGCCATTGAAAAAGCCCAGATCCTTGGCCCTGGCTCTTGTCCCTAGATCTTCCATTCTCTGAAATCGTCTTGTTCCTCAGTACCTGAGTATTGTCAAAGTCCAGCCTGCGCCATTGCTGTCAGTCCGTAGGTTCATTTTCTTGTCCTGTGGCCAGAAGCACAGGCCAGGCTTAGTGTCTGGGTTAAGAGAAAACAATGCTCCTTTGCCACTCTGCCCAGCTCTACCCAGCGGCAGAGGCCTTGTGTCCTGCAATGGGTCCTCTCCAGCTTTTTCCTCTCCTGCTTGATGTCTACCACAGGGCTTTCTTTTTTTTTTATTTATTTGTTTGCTTGTTGTGTTTGTTTGTTTCTTTATTTATTCATTTTTGTGGCTGGCTAGGCCTGCCCTGGTGGTGGCGCTGGCGCACCATGTGGTGCCGGGGATCGAACTGCAGTCCCCGCAGTTGCCTGAGCCTTCCTAAGCAGGCGCTTTAGACCACTGAACCATCTCGCCGGCCCCTACCACAGGGCTGTCTTTCTTTCTCCACCCTCTTTTCCTAGGTCAGTGCGGTAAACCTATGGCACCCATGCTGCAGCAGGCTGTTCATATCACTGAAAGCTCTAATAGGCATGTCATCACTGTTGTAGAATATCTGAGATTATTACACACTTTGAAATCTTCTCTCTGCCACTGATGCTCCCTAATTTTCTTCACCCAAGTCACTAGCAAGTCAGCAATCTTAGCTCCACACCAGGTTTTTCTTGCTTTTTTCTTTGAGGAGCAGGGTACTGGAGCTTGAACCCAGGGACTTTGCATTGAGCCACACTCCCAACCCTTTTCCTTTTCTTTTTTCTCTTTATTTTATTTTCTTGTATTGACTTGTCAATTAATTAATTTTGCCTTTTTGAGACAGGGATTTGCTATGCAGTTCAGGCTGGCCTTAAACTCATTTTCTTTTTTTTATAAAGGGTGACCCCCAAAGCCTGTGACTGTGCTTTTTCTTTTTTTCTTTTTAATGTCTGGCTCAGCGTGTGGTACTGGGGATCAAATCATGGTCCCTGCAGTTGCCTAAGCTTTCCTAAGCAGGTGCTTAAGACCGCTGAACCATCTCACCAGTCCTTGAACTCATTTTCTAGCCCAGGCTGGCCTCAACCCTGTGTCAGTCCTCCTACCTCAGTCTCTTGAGTTCTGGATTACTGGTGTGTATCACCATACCCATACCCTGCTTGGTGAATCTATTTATTTATTTATTTATTTATTTATACCAGGAATCAAACTCAGGATACCCATACCCAGCTTGGTGAGTTAGTTTGTTTGTTTATTTATTTATACCAGAAATCAAACTCAGGACCTAACACTTGCCAGGCAGGCCCTTGTACCACTGAGTTATATTCTCAGCCCTTGTTGTGTGTTTTGAGACAGGGACCATATAGTCTAGTCTGGCCTTGAACTTTTAGTTAAATCCTTGGTGTCCGTTCTATATGTGCTATGTGGGAGCTTTAGACACTTGCTTCTTGCTTCGTGGTTCTTTTTTTTGTGTGAGACCAGGGCTCGAACTCATGACCTTGCACTTGCCAGGCAGGTACTTGTGCCACAGAGCTATCTCCCTGGCCCTTGGCCTTGAACTTTTAAAAATCCTACTGTCTTAGTCTTCCAAGTGCTGGAATTAGAGGCCTGTGCCACTTGGCTCATTTTTAAAATTTGAGACATACAGTGTAAATATCTTAACACTATAACAAAGTGTAAGAAATAGAATAAAAAAAATTACATTGTGTTGATAATCAGATGTGAGAAAGAAGAATGATGAGGTTGGTGACAGAAAGCCTCATATGACTATTCTGTTCCTTAAACCAGGAATTAGGTATATGATTATTTATTTTCTTCTTTTTATGCTATAGCTAGATTTACTTATTTATTTATTTTTAGTTTTTTTTTTTAAATTTTATTTTTATTTATTTATTTGTTTGCTTGTTGTGTTTGTTTGTTTCTTTATTTATTCATTTTGTGGCTGGCTCAGCCTGCCCTGGTGGTGGCGCTGGCGCAGCATGTGGTGCCAGGGATCGAACTGCAGTCCCCGCAGTTGCCTGAGCCCTCCTAAGCAGGCGCTTTAGACCACTGAACCATCTCGCCGGCCCCTTTATTTTTAGTTTAAAAAAAATTTTTTTTGTCTTTTTTGAGACAAGGTCTCGCTATGCACTTTAGGCTGGCCCTGAACTCACTTTTTGTAGCCCAGGCTGATCTCGAACTCACACCGATCCTTCTGCCTCAGCCTCCCAAGTGCTGGGACTACAGGTGTGTGCCACCATGGCCCAGTCTAGATTTGTTTTTTTATTTTTTCCCCCATTTTATGTATTTGGTATAGGGTCTCACTATGCATTTTGGATGTAGTGATCCTCCTGTTTTCAGCCTCCCCAGCACTGGGATTACAGGTGTGAGCTAACACGCCTTGATTTGGTGGGTCGCTGGCTCAGTCCACCCCGGGGGTGGTGCTGGTAGAGCATGCAGGACCAGGAATCGAGCCCTGCTCCCTGCACTTGCCAGAACAGGCGTTCAGTCCACTGAGCTATCTTTCTGGCCCTTGTTGCTATTTTTAGTCAAAGTTTTACAACTATAGTCCAGGCTGGCCTCAGACTCATGATCTGGCTCATGATCTTCAAACTCATGATCTTTCTGCCTCAGTCTCCTGGGTGCTGGAGATGCAGGGGAAAATGATCCCCAACCTGAAGAGTTTGTGGTCTCTAAAACCGACGAATGAATTTTAGGAACAAATGGAGGTTATGAGCAGAATAGATTTATTAAGAGAAAGAAAGCTCCTATCCAAGAGAGGGACAGGAGGGGGGTTCAGAGCGAGTATCCCCCAGAAGCTGTCGCTTCCAGGGATTTTTATAGAGAAGACATGGAAACTTGCTTAGGTGGGTATGAGGTGGGACAAAGACTAGGGTCAACCAATGAGATCACAAGCACCATTGCTTAGGTAACATTGATTAAGATTGGGATCCAATGAGGAGGCAAGTCACTTAGCAAGCAGGCCAGAGTATCACCTATTGAGCCTGTGCTCATGACTCTTTCCAGATGATTGATACTTATTTAGCATATCAATCCTTGATGCCCACCCTTAAGGAAGTATGTAGTTGCTTCTGTTTACTCTTGTCTTAAGATCTGGCCCACAGTGGAGGAATATCTGTCTCTAGTTGGAAAGTCACCTTGTCTTCCATGTCGTCCTTGAGGGCCTGGCCTTGTCTGATTGCCTATAATATTTCTATCTAGTTCAGCTGCCTACAACACTGGGACTACAGGTGTGTGCCACAACACCTGGCACTTTAGCTAGATGTTAAAATATTTAGCTGGGTGTGGTGGCGTGCACCTGTAGTCCTAGTACTTCCAGTAGGGAAGCACAATGCACTACCATGACTGGCCTTTTTTTTTTTTTTTGAGACAGAGGCCTTCTATGTATTGTAGGCTCACCTTGAACTCTCAATTCAGCCTCAGCCTCCTGGGTGCGGCGATTACAGAGGTGAATCCCTACGTCCAGCTCTGGGCCAGGACTTTAGTGGTGGGTAATACTCCCTTTAGTAGAGGGAGTTTGTTGAGACCTGTCACTCTCCAGCCTTTCCCTACTGGATTACAGGCTGAAAGACCACCTCAGAAACTTAAGCTATTGTTTAAGCTATTTCCCTCCCCAGGGAATAGTTCATCCATTTGTTCCCTTAGTGAGTATTGCACAATACCAGGCACTACACTGTGTGCTGGGCTTATAGCTATAAAGGAGATGGAAAGAGTTCCCGCCTCACTGAAGCCCTGCCTGGCAGGGAGACAGGTGCTGGTAGCAGAGGACGCTGAAGTTCACATGTGAATGCTGTGAAGGAACTGCTAAGATGTTGCAGGGGAATTTTACTTTCTCTTGGCTTTAGTCTGAGCAGCATTTGAAGTAGTGAGTCCCCAGAACTAAGGCAAGACTAAAAACATTTCTTTAAGTTTCATGATTCTCCTTTGTATTCATGAACTTTCTGGATGTCTGGCCAATATTCTAGGATCAGCCAGTGGAAGAGTCTTTGGAAGCACAACCTGGCTGGTGCTGAGCATGGCTCAGGCATGTAATCCCAGGACTCTAGGAGGTGGAGGCAGGAGTATTACAAATGTGAGTCCAGCCTGTACAACTTCGTGACTTAGTAAGATCCTGTTTCAAAGTGAAAAAAAATTTAAAATGGCCCATGGATGTAGCTCAGTATGGAGGCCCTCAGTTAGATCCCTAGTGCTGGGGGTGGGGGGAAGACAGATAAAGGAAGTTGTTGTTTGATTTTCCTCTACATAGTATAGTACCTGGGGCATTGTTTGCTTTTTGAGACAGGATCTTGTTATACAGTTCAGGCTAACTTTGAACTGTGTAGCTCTGGCTGTTCTCAAACTTGCAGTGATCCTCCTGCCTCAGCCTCCTGAATGCTGAGATCACAGGTGTGCACCACCATACCTTGGAGTACTGAGTCTTAGATTTTGGAAACCTTGTTTCCTCCACTAACATCCACACCTCTCCCAGGGTGCAGTGTATAGTGTCAAAAAGAACTGTGGTGCCAGATTACCTTGGTTCATGTCAGTTTCCTCATCTGTTTAATGGCAATAGTAACAAGACCTATTTCTTTGTATTGTGAGTGCAAAATGAGATGATTCTGAGAGCATGTAATTCAGGCACTCAGACATGTAAACCGTTTCTGTCACTGCTGTCCCTGGGTGTGGGAGGCCAGGGATATAGGGATCAGTGCTTCTTGGATCTCCTTGTCTGTCAGGCATCAGAACCTTGCTTAGGGGGCTTGAGTCTGTGGGGCCTTCAGTGGGCTGGGCAGCTTCCTCCCAACCCCCATCACAACTGTTATGGTTTATATCTAATTGTCCCCCCAAAGCCTCATGCAATCATGGGGCAGGGACTTCTAGAGTTTGAGACTTGATTCATGATTCACTGGGATTATGTGTTTTAGTACAGATGGGACTATGGGTCTGAGTCCTTCTGGGATTATGGGTGTGGCCTAAGGTGGACAGGCTAAGGCAGAGAGCCTGAATGTGATATAAAGAGAGACAGAGAGACAGACTCATGCTGTTGCTCTCTGCGCTCTGGTTGGTTGCCTCTGTTGTGATTATTGCCGTTCTGCCGCCGTGAACTGGATGCTCTCTGCCCTGTTCCACTCAGCCTTGGGCCAGCTGAATATGGACTGAAACCTCCAGCAACTGTGAGCTAAATAAACCTTTCCTTCCTTCATTTTGAGTGTCGGGTATTTGTCCCAGCAACAAGTAAAAGTAACTAAGACAACAACCATCCTGGCTGTGAACTGTTTTCCTCTAGGAGCTCGGCCTGGGGTTTGGTGGGGAGCCAGGCCTGTGGGTGTGTGGGAGGCCGATTTCTGAGCCAGAGCAGAGAGGCATCAGCTGACCATGTGGAGGAGCAGAGCATTCCGCCAGCTCCAGCCTCCTGGGTGATTGGCACTGCCTGCTGTGTGATCATGGACGCACCTGCGCTTGTTGTGTGCATAAATGGACACACACACACACACACACACACACACACACATTATTTTCTTGACTCTACCTCTGATAGCCCCACTGCACAGATCCCCTCTCTCCTTTCCCTCCCATTCTTATCCACAGAAAATTGTCCCCCAGGGGAGGGGCTCTCCTGAAGGCTCTTTCTCGCCAAGTTTGCCCAAGTCTCATTAAGTCTCTCTTAAACAGGGCAGCACGTGGGGGTACTTTTAAGGATCTGGCTCCAGGCTTTGGTGCTGGGAAAGGAGCCTTACTCACCCTCCCTGGCCTGATGCTGCCTGTCCTTTCTCTACTGTCAGAGCGACACTTGAAGCCAACGAGTAGGATGTGGTTCATACTCACTACAAGTCCTTACCCTAAACTTCTCAGATTGCTCTATAATCTTTAAGCAAAGTTATACTTTCTTTGTTTTTTTTTTTTTAGAGTCTCACTACGCAGCTCACACTTGTAGTGATCCTCATGATTTGCGCCTTCCTAATGCTGGCATTATAGGCATGCGCCACCATGCCCGGACTCCATCGCTGGCTCAGTGCGGCATGCGGTGCCAGGAATTGAACCCTGGCCCCTGCATTTACCTAATAGTTATACTTTCAAATTATTAGGGCATCTACACATTGCTATCCACTCCTTCAATTTTTTCCCTTTCTTTCTCCTTTTTTCCCTTACTCCCCTTTCTTTCTTCCGCATAGTCATACACATATATGACAGAGGCTGAATTCTTTTTAATTAATTAGTTCATTTTTGAGAAAGTCTCACTGTGTAGTGCAGGCTGGCCTTCAACCTCCTGCCTCAGCTTCTTTTAAATTTTTATTTTTTATTTTATTTATTTGTTTGCTTGTTTGTTTCTTTATTTACTTATTTTATGGCTGGCTCAGCCTGCCCTGGTGGTGGGGCTGGCGCAGCATGTGGTGCCGGGGATCGAACTGCAGTCCCTGCAGTTGTCTGACCTTTCCTAAGCAGGTGCTTTAGACCACTGAACCATCTCGCCAGCCCTCCTGCCTCAGCTTCTTAAGTGTTACAATTTCAGGAGTGTGCTACCACACCTGTGTCTCCCTTGTTTTGTTATTTAGCTCTCTACATGAATACTGTTTGGTTGATTTTTTTTTTTTTTTTTTTTT
>PVKN010008542.1:0-25001 GCA_004027915.1 Capromys pilorides | reverse complement strand
ACCACCACCACCACCACCATCAGCACCACTAGCACCACCAGCACCACCACCAGGGAAGATAGAGAGGCTTTCCTGCCCATGACTGGGCACTAATTTTAATGATAGTTTCATATTAATTTTCAAAATATAGATAACATTTCGAAACTCTGCAGGTGATTCAGACCAACACCAGGGGCTGGGCATCCCTGGATTTTCACTTCAGAGCTTCTACAACCCAGCAGCGATCTTATTGTATCTCAGCAGTGGAGATAAAGATGATGACTTCTATCTCTCTATTTCATGTGGGGTTTTGGCAGACTAGAAGACTAGAAACTGCTTTTATTGATTTATTTGCATCTAAAATTTCCTGATTTCAAAACAAGGTTACATTTAACTTTAAGGAAAAGGTAGTACTGGAACTTAGGACTTGCCCTATTTTCACTTATAGTTTTAATGACAGAGTGCTCCATGCTGGCTTCCTAGAATTAAAAGAATAACTCCATGGATGACCTCCCAATCTGTCTCCTTTAGTCCTCCAGTTCTCACTCCCCTGTGGTCTCTTCCACCATAGTGTGTGTTGTCTAGCTTTGGACATAGGGGTAGTATGTTCCCAGCATGCCCATGTTCCCAGCATGCACTGTTCCATGTGCCTAGCACAGTGGAGAACTGTGCCTAATACTCATTTCCATCATGGATGACTGCTGCCACCCCAGTCAGGGATAATCTCAAATCCATATGCAGTCCCACATTGGCTCTTTTCTCTCCTTATATAGCTTGTGATTGGTCTCCAGTGACCCTATCTGTGATAATTTTTTTCTAGCTTGAGTTCAGCTCCTTTGGGGGGTACTATGGTGTTTCATGCTCTAAATAGACCCCAAATCTGCCCACCATCCACCCCCTTCATGGTTATCACCTAAATTTTTTGTCATTATTATTTAATCTATTTATTTCAGCATGTTCACCTGATGTCCCATTCTAGACCACTGATTCTGCTGCATTAGTTAACCTAGGGCCACAGACTGCATGACATTTATTATAGCACTTAGGTGAGAAAGTCAAGATCAAGGTGTATGTTGTGTTGATTTCTTCTATGGCTGCCAACTCCCTGGGTGTATGTATACTAGTTTTCTCTTACAAGACACCAGTCGCCTCAGATCAAGGTTTGCTCTTATGAACTTGTTTAACCCTCAGGACCTCTTCAGAGACTTTGCCTCCAAACCCAGTCACAGCCTGTGGTATTGGGAGCTAGGACTCTAACAAACGAATCTGGGGGACACAACCCAGACAATATTGGGATGCCTTGGAGTACAACCTGGTTAGCTATGCATCTTGACAGCTAAAAAAGGGTCTTCTGGAACATTATAGTTCCAAGATGGAGGACAGATATCTAACCATGGTGCTCACTCAGTCTCTAGCAGCTGAGCAGAACTGAGATCACCAGGGATGTGTTTGAGAATCACCAACCAGGAGAACATTGGGACCACTGACTGTGCTCCCTAAAATTTAAATGACTCCTTTGTAATCCAATGGCAGGTCAAGACCACTAGCTTCATGGAGGTGCTGATGCTGGGGTCCTTGGTGATATCTGAAGGCTCTATAAAGAGAGGTGGGTGCACATCACCCTGAAAGTCCCATGGCCCTGGAGCTGGGTGGTCAGCACACAGCTGCTGCCCAGGGCTTGCTGTGGAGCCATCTGCATCCGATGAAGTTGACAAACCCAGGGCCCTAGCTTGTCCCTGCTCCCCATGCTCCATCTGAAGCCTGGGCCCACTCTGTTGAGATCAGAACTGGCTTGAGATCCTGAATAAGGTGGTTGGATTTTCTCCAACTATGCTGTGGCATAGAGGATGTTTTCACTCCTCATTCTTTATCAGGGCGATATAACCTAAGACCTCCAGTTGAAGCCAGAAGCCATAGGAAGGAAATACTGATACTTGCAGACACTAAGATATTTTTTAACCTATGACAGAATTTAATTTATAAATTAAACATATGAACAGACTAACAGCAATATCTAATACCTTAACAGAACATTCATAGCAATATGTTGAAGTAAAAGTTATTTGAAACTTGTGAATTATTTATTTCTGGAACTTTCTGTTTAATGTTTTCTGACCTCAATTGACTGTCAGTAACCAAAACCTCAGAGCCAGGTATGGTGGTAAACATCAACAAGCCCAGTATCCTAGGAGGCTGAGGCAGGAGGACTGAAAGTTTGAGTTCAGCTGAGGCAATGGAGCAAGACCCTATCTCAAAGTAAAACATTAGAAAAACAGCTGGGCTTTAGCTCAGTGTGAAGTTCCTGAGTTATAACCAGTTATTACCTCTACCACCACCAACAACAATAACAACACCACCATGACAACAACAGAACTCAAAATCCTTGCTAAGCAAAACCACGGATAAGGGACGACTATAGTACAATCATTGAATTCCTCAAAAGATTTGTGTGAATTTGCAGGCTAAACAAGCTTAAATTTTATGCCTTAAGCTTATGTCTGTCTTAAAGAGCTCAGGATAGAGGGGGCACTTTTTCTGAGGCAGGGTCTTGCTTAGTCACTAAGATGCCCAGATTGAGTTGGACCTTTGGTCCTCCTGCCTCAGCCTCCCAGAGTGCTTGGATCACAGATATGCACCACCATACCCATTAGAAAGGTTGCTTTTAATAATTTAATTTAATTTTTTGGTACTGGGGATTGAACGCAGGATCTTGTGCTTGCTAGACAGATTATGCCACTGAGCTATCTCCCTGGCAAGAGATTGCTTTTTAATATTCCACATGTTTTTTTGGGTAAGCAGGGGAGCTTTCTACTTCATCTTTTCTTTTTATAAGTGTAAGCTTTATATCTAAATTGTATTCTATACTCATGTCTGCCCCTTTCACGTTTGCCTCTGCAAGGCCAGGTGTCCAACTCTGACAACTGTAAAAAGCTAAGACTATGGAGAAAATTATGATCCCAACTGAAGCTAGAATATTATGAAAAACCTGGGCACCACATCTGATGTCATTAGAGACTTCAAGCAGCCTCACTGTGTGGCACAAGCCATTGTGGCTACTGAAGTTTGGTGTGGGTGGCCCAGGAGGGATGAGGAAATTGAAATTTTTCCTTTTATTTGCACCATGTAGGAGGCAGGCTCTTTGCACATGACGTGTAGCATTTACACGAACAAGTAGCACCTTCTGTATGGAATCTGTCTTCCTCTGTACAACCCAAGGCTTCCATGGGACGGAGGCAGGCAGATGTCACCACTCTCAGAAAGCAGAGACAAGGGCTGAGGAGACAGCTCAGTGGTCTAAGTGCCTGCCTGACAAGCTCAAGGACCTGGATCTGATCCCTGCACCACAAGCTGTGCTGGTCCTGGAACCCTGGGCTCTGTGCTGGCCACCAAAACCGGGCGTGTTGGCACATGTCTGTAATTCAAGTGCTGGGGAGGCTGAGACAGGAGGATCACTATGAGTCTCAGCTGCATAGTGAAACCCTGTATCAAATAAACAAATAAATAAAAGATTTTTAAAAAAGAAGAAAACAGAGGTGAATCCAGGTCAAGGATCAAGCCTGCACATGAAGAGCCACAGCTGGGAGATTTTATAGAGGTTGAAGAGATGCAGAGAGAGCCTGGGAAGGTTCTGACAGGCAGAGTCATGACAGTGACTGGACAGTGAGAGGACATGGGCATGTGACATCTGACGGGGGGTGGGCAGAGAAGGGGGCTGAGATTCACTTCATGATAAAAGGGGAGGTGAAATATGCTGTGTACTCTTTTTTCTTTCCTCTAGAAACTTTGTTCTTTTGAGATCATTTAATTTATTAATATTTTAGATGGAGTAATTTCTGATTTATTAGTATTTGTTTGAATGAGGAAGAACATGCAGTGATAGAAATTTTGGTTCTCAGTTTTAGAATTTTGGGACTTGAACTGGGCTTGGTGGAGTATACCTGTGATCCTAGTCATGTGCCCTGTGATAATTACACAGTGAGTTCATGAGTTCAAGGCCAGCCTGAACTACATAGTGAGACCCTGTTTCAAAAAACAAAATACATGAATAAATGTAGGTCTATTTGTTGTGCCCCTAATGGTACCAAGTCAGTACCATCCAAGACCACACAGGAGGTCACATGGTTCTTCAGGCATGGGCTGTCTCCAACATTCTAATTTCTAGATAATCCATTCTAATGAGTGGGTCATCTTCAATTGAGATTTTCTTTTTTGGTGCTAGAGATTGAACTCAGGCCCTGTGCATGCTAGGCGAGCTCTCTACCCCTGAGCTACATGCCCAGCCCCTGAGACTTATTTTGCATCTGGTTTCAAGTGTGCAAGAGGCTAGCAAAGGGCTGTGTCTATTTGACTGTGGGGCCCATGTGAGCATGTTCTTCCAGGGGTACATCTGGTGCCAGGCATTCATGTTTCTGATGCCTGGAACTGAATTTTGCTTTATTCACAGTGTGCAGCTGACATATAAAATTGGTTTTTGTGCATTAGAAAACAATGTTATTAAAATATTATTAGAATAGGTGTCCAGGGGCACTTTGAAACCCCTGACAAAATTCATAATTACCCAGAGTTAAGAGCTAATGGGTTTATAACATAAAGGTCTTTCTTCTAAAATAATGTTCAGCTGATTCTTGTAGGCATTATGTGCATAAGAAATAAATTGTTCCCTGGTTTGCCAAAGTCTTGTTGCTTTGTATTATCTCTTTAAGCAATTTAAAAACACAGAGCTTGTTATTTTGTTATTTGAGGGGAGGAGGGTGAGGTAGGAGTGTGAGCTTCTGCTATATTAGCTATTTGGAGAGTGAGTTTAAATGCTTGGGATGATGGGACCCCAGGAGCAACTAATCTGAACGTAGGAGATTTACAGTGGCTGTGAGTTGGTGGCACTGCAAGTCGTGCTGTGGGCTGAAGCTGCTTTGCAAGGAAGCATGCAGCAGGCTGCAAGTGATTTCTAACCAAGATGCAGGCAAGAACACAACATGCAGTTCTTTAGTAGTCTTTCTTCTGGATAGCGTTGGCATTTGCTTTAAATATTTGCACACCATTCTTGAAAACAAAATTGCAAAACAAGTCTGGGAAGAGGTGAAACCTAAAGAGGGTGACCTACTCAGACGTGTAAGCTCTGTTTATAATCAGATAGTTTCCAATGCAAAGATAGAAGGTGCACAGCATTTCCAGGCTAGGAGGGAGACAGGCCCTCCCCAGGGAGCCATGGCTTGAATAATCTTAGGGCTGGTACAGGCGGGCTTCTCAAAGAGACCTGCTCTGGGAAACAGGTCTTCCCAAGGTCCTCTAAGCATGCAGAAGATGGTACTGTGCTTTAGTTACTTTGCTGAAGTGCAGGTATCAAGGTATGCTTTGGGGTGTGGGCCCCGCCCTGAGTCCATCAGCCCTAGACACTTACAAATACACACAGAAGAGTCTGCAGGAAGAGCTGGCTGATGAGGCTACAGGGCCAAGTCCTCATCTCTGCTGCTTGGAAACGGACCCCAGCCTCTTCCTAAAGAAATCTCCAACCCTGCTTCCAATCTTTACTTGTGCAAAGAAAATCTTATAGGATGCCACAAGAGTTAAAGTCACTACAAATCAGGTGTTCCATCTTTCATGTGAATATTCGAATGCACCCATAAAGCTTATATGTGAAGCATTGTTCAAGTGACAGGTGCGTCTTCAGTGTGATAACTGAAATTGCTAAGGAAGTTGCAGCTGACATGAAAAGCAGGTCTCTATTACACAGCAAAAAGCAAGGGAGGCATTGTGCAGACATCTTCTGGTCATTTTTTCTTCTTTTTTCTTGTACCAGGAATTGAACGCAGGACCTTGTGCTCGCCAGGAGGGAGCTGTACCGCTGAGCTATATCTCTATCTCCCACTCTTCTTTGCCAGCTTGATGGTGCCATGTGTCCCTTCAATCAGTGACCATTTTTCAGGGGCAACTAGAAGAAAGGGCAAGAGAAAGGCACTGCTGGGGGAGGGCAGTGGGCTGACCTCTGCATCACAGAGAGCATCGCTACCCTCACCACGGGTCAGAAGACCTCGAACTGCCTCCTTCTGCAGAACACAGATGCCGCTTCCCTGTTGGAAAGCAGCAGCAGAACCAGCAGACTGTCCATATCCCTCGTAGCTTGTCTAATTAATCTTTCACAAATGAAGCAGCCAACTTGGAAAGAATTTTTCCACATTATATTATTAAGAGTTGGATGGAAATTTCTGTAAAGGGCTGGGGAGTGAGGTTCTTCTGCTGATGCTTCAAAGTGTGATAACGCATATAGAACTTGGCTCAGGAGCTCTAGTTTTTATGATGTGCCTGAGCTTAAAACCAAGGACCTTTGGTGAGGGTAGTGATGCTTTCTATGATGCGGAGAAGTGAATTTCATCAAGTCAGGTCATATTGCATGTTGACAGTGTGTTTTCTCAGTATCTCAGGGAGAAACAAAGGTTCATTCTCCACTTTGTATGAGCTCCGGCTTCTCCTTATTGCATCTTGATGAGATTAAGAGAATCTTTGCTAGAAATATTGGGGGTAATTTTTCATGAGTAAAGAAACAGAAAGGAAAAAATAAAACCTTCAATCAGAATGTTCCAAAACTAAATTCAACAACATTCAAATTTTTCAAGTGAAGAGTTTCTTCTTCAAAGTATCATGTGAATTTGGCTTGGAAAAATTCTCCAGTTCCTTTCCTCTAAGGGAGATACTCATTGTCTTTGAACTTCAGAATTCAGGAAATGGGGAATCAGCCTCTCTCTTTATTAAGTGACATATGCCTGTCATGGAATGAGTGCAAATTTCTACAAACTTGGGTGGAGTTTTCCTCCTAATGCTGGCCAGCACTGATCTTACCTTGAATATGCAAAGAACAGAAAAATAAATGCCTCCTGCAGCTGAACTTTCTGCCCTTGTTCTACCCTCCTGGGTCTAACCATAGTATTGGCTTTGCTAATCTGCTTCCACTATGTGGTAGGTAATATCAAAGTTACGTGTTAAAACTTGAAGATGTGTCATGGAAAGAGAACTGGCATAGTTGCAGTTAGAAGTATCAGTACAGATGTCAGTAACACTCCCTCTTGCATATATACAGCAGTACACTAACTAGTTAGTATACCAAATGTCCTATACAGCCCACATATGCCTGGTTCACAAATGTGAAAGGGGTTATACACCAAGGCCCAGTGGCTCTAGTGAGAGGGCAGGGTCTGGAGCCCAAGGTTTGTGACAGTCTGACTTGTAGCACTGACTCAGTCACCCAGTCCTCAAGTGACATGTCAGGTTGGCTTGGATAGTGTCCCCAGTTATCTGCTCCAACTTTGATGTAGGTGTTTCTGTGAAGCTACTTTGCAGATGTGACTATAATCATTTGGATTGAAATTTAGGGAGATGATTGTACAGAATCTGGGCTCCCTGATTCAGTCATCTGAGATTCCTTAAATTGTAGGGGAGAACTTCCTTAGGAGAAGAAGAAATTCTGACCATGCATGGCAGTTCAGCTCAGGCCTGAGAGCTCCTGGATGCTTTTCTCATGGTAGATAGTTCCTTGCCATCATTGCATGAAACAATTCCTTGCTATAAATGTTCAAATACATCAGGACTACTATTTCTGCTTCTTCGATTGGACCCTGACTTCTGCAGGATGAAGCTATTGTTATTAACAAGTAGATTTGATGGACTGGGGTGTATATGTATCTATTGTTATGTTTTCATAGATGGGTGAGAAGAGGAAACAGTATCTTGTGGGCCCAGGTTACTGCTTCTTTCTTCCCAGAACTAAGAGTCTCCGTTCCATGTACCTCTGTGCTTTTCCACAAAAGACTAGACTTGGTCCTTGCTACTCACTGAAATCAAAGTTGGATTTAAAATCAGTGACCAATATGAAGAATGGTTGAAAAAGATGTGGTATTTTTATACAATGGAATATTACTCAACTATAAATAATGATAAACTAGAAGACTTCATATCTAAATGGATGTATCTTGAACATATACTCATAAGTGAGATAAACCAGACCTACATGTGTAAATATCGTATAGTCTCCCTAGTGTAAGAACTCAAAAGAAGAAAAAAATGGAGAGGTATAACACAGCTGAATGGAAATCAAAGACTTAAGGATTAAACATCAAAGTGACTGGAAGCAGAAAAGAGAAGAAACAGCAGAAGCAAAACTACACACTTATATGCACAGGATGATTAGACAGTGGTCCTAAGAAACCTCAAAATGTTTTTGACACTGATGATAGCAATATGTAACACTAAAACTATGTTTGGAATGCCTGTCATTCTGGCCTTTAAGATGTGTGCTGCTTCTAATGTAATTTCAGTTACTGTTATACTGTCTCTCAAGTAAATGGTTGGTTTACAAGAAAATAAAAAAGGGTATTAAATGAGAGTAAAAGACTGGGAAAAATGCTAAAGGATAGACAGGCTAAAATTTGGTACATGCTTATATTTCTAAATATCTGTGTAAAAATGTGTAACTGCTTTTATCACATTCCATAGAGATTTATTAGAATATCAATGATTGATGGAAAATACCAATTCCAAGTTAAGTCTAAGATGTTTGATATTCAGAAAGACAATGATGTTAAGCTCAAGCACCCATATTTTAAAGTAATAGTATCACTAAGCTTTTCTTCTGGAGGGCTAAGAATACAAGGATAGCCAATATTTTGGCCCTAGTCCTTCAAGGTCAGTGAGGACTCAGGACATAAGAGAACCTGTGCTATAACATCCTATAACTCAGTGGTTTCCCAAATTTTCTGTTCAGGGAGATTAAGGGACCACAGAGGAAAGGGATTGAAGGTATATAATGTGCCTAAGGAGAGTAACCTAGAGAGAAAACATTCTCTCGGGCTTTCACAGAGAGCAAACTGGTCAAGCAATGGCTGTGACTCATCCAGACAGCCGACAATGACAACAGTTCTACAAAGTACTGTACATGGTTCCAAAGTAAATCCTGAGGGGATTTGACTGACCTTGGGAGATGCAAAAGCTACATGTTTTGTTATACAGGTCTTGCTTTAACTTGCCCTTAATCACCCAGCAGAAAAGTTTAAATATGATGCATAAAACGTAAAGGTAGTTTAGTATGCTGTGCTGTAAAAGGCTCTAATTAACAGCTTCCAACATTGCCAGTTTCACCAGTAACCCACTGCAATTATGGAACATTTGACTATGTATACAACTACTTTCTCTTAGATCAAAGAGAAGAAATCTATTGTACTAATAACCATTAGAAAATTTATCATGTCTACACCCTGTGCTCTGTATAACTACAATGAGAACAACAATATGCATTGTATCAATTATTGGAAATGTACTGCTAACGTGTTTTTAAGCTGTCACATTATAATTTCTTATTAAAAGTAATAAAGTAAAGTAAAATCAGTGACCAATTGAATGCTGTCCCACTTCATGCTGGCCACTGGTGAGGGAAGGATGGACAACAGGAGTATGGGTCAGAAAGGAGTCAAGCGGGTTTGCTGTAAACTTCTGGGAAATTAGAACTTCAGCCTCATACAGCTGCTATCAAACTGTGGTCAAGAGAGGCCATACCATTTGAGACTTAGAAGGCAGATGATGACCTAAGACAGCCAGTAGCTGTTAGGAAGAGAACGTGGATAAGCAGAGAAGATCACTGAATGTCTTCCCTGGAAAACTATGCATTCTTCAGAGCATTCTATAATGATTTTAATATGAAATGTCTCCCAGGAGGCTCCTGTGTTCAGAGCTGGGGATTTTGAAAAGTGATTGGAACTTGGGCTCTCCACTGATGTGCTCTTAATTTAATGGCATTGCTGAGAAGTGATGGAAGCAGGAGGCGAAGCCTAGCTGAAGGGAATGGATTAGGGGTATGATCTTGGAGACCATTTCTGATCCCCAACCCCTTCTCTGAGGATCTCTCTCTCTCTCTCTCTCTCTCTCTCTCTCTCTCTCTCTCTCTCTCTCTCTCTCTCTCTCTCTCTCTCCTGGCTTCCAGGGGATGAGCCCTTCCGTGCCTTCTGCCATGACGTTTCTGCCTTTAGACCAGCTTAGCATGGACTGAATTCTCTGAAACCTGAGCCAACATAAACCTTTGTCTCTTACATTGCACATGTCATCCCAGACATAGAAAGCTGACCAGTGCAACACCTTTTTAGGTTTTCTGATTCTACTAACTCATTGTGGAGAACGGATGTCAATACCACTATAACTAGTAATGAAAACTAGCTCTCTCCTATAGATAGCTCCTATAGATATCTGTGAGTAAATGCCATTGGGTCTGTGCTCCAATAATCTGTTTTCATGTAGAAAGTGTCATTTAAGTAGTCCTCCAATCCATATCAGTTTGTCTTTCTTTGACTTCTTCTTTTAACCTATTGTGGCATTTGTGTCTTTTTCTTGCTATTTAATTTATAAATTAAATAAAATATTTGACACATGTTCATTTTATACTGCATCAGAGTCTTAGTTTTACACTCTAAAAAATTAGCCTTTAACAATAACTGAGGTGTGCTGGACACATAGATGAGGACTGTGACAGGTAGTTTTGCCTTTAGAGTTGGGGACAAAAATCTGCCCAGTGAAGAAAGCCTTGAAATTCCATATATCCACATGAAATTCCATATATCCTCACTTGCAGCAGGAACAGTCTGAATAAAAGCATTTGATTTTAATTTTTAAAAGTATGACAAAATACAGATGCTTTATCTTGTCTTTTTTTTCATTGATGTTATGAGATTTTTAATAGTTATTTGAATGAAAGTTCTAACACATTGTCCCATCTTTAATAAACATCTGTTGATGCTTTTGTTATTTGTATTTTACCTGCCTTCAAAAACAATCATGAAAGGGACCCAGTGGTTCTAGGGGAAACAATACTAATGTGTAGCAGAATGGACTTTACCTTGCAAAGAGCAATGTCACCCATAGAAACACACAACAGATGGTGAAAAGCCATATGATGAAAATAACAGACAGCTAGATGACAAATATGTCACAGCAGTAGTCAGGAGGCCAAGGAAGCTGAGGAACAGAAGGAGGGGAGCTGAGGAGTGGGCCACCCGAGGTCGCAAGTTCAGAGTTAGCAACAGCCTTGCACTTGCATTTATGTGTCAGTACTCTCTAAATAGCCAAGTATGGTTTCCTTTTCTTGGTGCTTGGTCTTCATATTCCAGGGTGTGGGGACAGAAGGGTGTGTCTGCAGACTCCTGTCGATGGGAACCCTAGGACACTCCTTCCCTAACACTTTGTAGTCAAGTGGGAAATGAAGACGGAAGCCCAGCATTCCTACTGTCTGGAGTCTTCTCTCCCTAGCATGTTACCTCCAGCCCCGTGGTGACAGTGGGGATGGCTGTGTCAGGAGGTGCTGTGCACTTTTCCATTCTGCTGCTTTCCTAGTGCACATGCCTTGAACTCAAGAGACAATCACTGCAGATGCTGGCAGGAGTCACATGAGATCTGGGATTCCAGATCTGGGACAACTATCCAGAACCTAATTTCTAAAAATTCCATAAAACCTCTTCAAAGGAAAATATCACAGAGTTAAATTGAATGTGTCTTAATTCTATAAAACTAGTGCACCTTTGACGTCAATTATAACAGTCAAATCTTGGTACTTGACTTCATTAAAACTCTGCAAATTTTGGACTCAAAGCATATTGATTAAAAATTTTGTCTTGTACCATCATTTGGTACTCACTTTTCAAGCTAGAACTTATCAGTCTCAATTTTTTTATGACTCACTATTCTTTAAGCCCAAACAATTAGTTTAGTACTTGCCATTTCTTTTTAATACGTCCTGGAACCAATTAATAACAAGTACTAAAGTATCATCGTATTTTGTTAAGAAAAGTATTCATAAAACTAAAATAACATTAATTCTTATACTACCTAAGGACTGATGCTCAGAGAAAGATCCAGACAGGAGCTGAGCTACAGACAAGGAGCAGGAACATTTCTCTGAGGTTGTGGGGTCAAAAGCAGTGAAGCTGAACAGCTTGGAGGCAGGGCAATGTCGCTATGGGAATTCACAGAACACTGTAAAATGTTCTTGGCAGAGCTGCCATGGACCTCACAGTGGGCAGGGCAGAGCCAAGATGTGGTGTGGAGGGCAGAGGCACTAGTGGTTATAAAATAAAGTCAAAGGGCTTTTTGGTCTCCACAGTACACAGAATTGTCAGAAGCTATGTGTGTGAGCAATGGTTTCACCACGTGGCTCTCAAGCTGTGGTTTAGAAGGTCTCAATTGTGGTTTAGAGGAGGGAGCATGAAAGTAGAGAAGGATGAGTCAGCCCTGTATGTGGGACAGGGAATTTACAGTGGACCTGGGCATGACAGCCCAGTTTGGGATCCCCGAGCTGTGTGATAGGCAGTAAGTTGTTTCTTGGCATTATTCAATCAGACTGTCAGTGTCACCTGGAGGATGGCACCTGAATTCAATCATCAGCTCTGAACTCTGGGACACAGAAATAAGGGTCCCTGGTTGCGATATGTGTCATGGATAAGGTGTGTGGGGGCCACATCACCATGGCATCCAAGCATATTCCCATGTCTGTGGCCCCCCTTCTAATTTTATTAGTGGCCAACATTATTGAGTGCCTTCTATCTTTCAGACATTGCTTTCTGCATATATTTCACAGAGATCATCCAAGAGGTGTTTTTATGGACTTCAGTGGAGAAGCTTGTCACAGGTACATTGCTAGTTTGCAATTTCTATGTATAACCATGTTCCTAATTGTCACTTTTGATCATTCTCAGACTGGGTGAAGCTGGAGTCTGATAGGAACATTTGCCTCAGGCTTTCCCATGTTTGTGTAATTCGAGTTTAACTCATCTGCTTGTTTCAAACTTTGTCAGGAGTTGGAACAATTTACATATATGATGTAGATGGTTAATGACTTGGAGTGATTTGGAAGAATTAAACAGGTACTTTCTACCCATTTGCAGCTTATCCCACCCTTTAGATAGCTAGCGTGTTTAGCCTTGTTGGTATGGTTTAGGACTAGACTGACCCCAAAAAGGCTAATTTATTCAGAGGCAGGGCTTGTGGAAGGTGGTTGGTTCAAGGGAACACTATATTCATAGATGGACTCATCTGTGAATGAGACTAGCAGCTGTACATGCTGCCGCAGGTGGGGTATGATCAGAAAGGGGGTCACTGGGTTTGAGCCCTGGAGCTGTGTGTTTCTCTCCCCATCTCCTCCTCTGTTTCTGCTTCCTGGCTGCCATGCCATGAGCAGCTTTCCTCCACCAGACTCTTCTACCATATTGTTTCTGTGTTGGAACCAGCAAACCATGCCTTGAAAATGTGAGCCCAAATAATCCTCTCCTTTTTTAAGCTATTTTGTCCCAGTGAAGAGAAAGTGACTACAAAATGCTTGGAATTTATACTTGTCATGTACCCACCGTTTCAGTGACACTTCTGAATCAGGGGTACTGTATGCATAGATGGATACTCTGAGTATCATACTCATACCAAAGTGATATTTTGGCTCCTATAATGGTGAACCTGGAAAATCTACTCATCCTCAGCCAAGGACATCTTGGTCTATCCGATGTCTGTCATCCTTATAGTGGACATAAAGCCATGAAGTCAAGGCTCTAGGATATGACAGTTAAAAGAGTGACCGAGTGACCCTAGGGGTAAGCTTGAGAGAGACATTGTAAGGAAGGTATGAATTGAAAGGCAAAGACAAAGAGCCAGGACACTGACATGTACTGCAGGCAGTGGCCTATGTCCTAAGAAACATGTAGAGAGATTTGTAAGAAACTTCTGCTTTCCTGGTAAGTGGTAACACAGCTACATGATGAGTATCATGGTTTGAATTCAAAATGCCACTCTTGCAACTAAAGGTTTTGTTGCCAGCTGATAAACTTTAGGGGAAATGATTAAATCACAAGAGTTCTAATTTCGCCATGTGAATTAACCCATTAAGGAGACCATAATTTAATGGCATTGCTGGAAGGTGATGGGAAAGGTGAGTCTAACTGAAGACAGTGTACCATGAGGATGCAACCTTGGGGATTACATCTCTGGTCCCTCTCTCTCTCTGGCTCCCTCCCTCTCAGTATTCTTTCTGGCTGCCACAGGGGAGCAGCTTTCCTCCACTGTACCCTTCCATTGTGATATTTTTGCTTGGATCCAGCCAACTACTGCCCTCTCTTCCTTCACGTGGTTTTCCCTACAGCAGTGGAAATATAACAAGCACAATGAGTAATTCTTTTTTGGTTGCTCATGTCCATTGCTGCGGCCATGTGGACATGGGGCCCATTGAATATGCTGGTCTGCTGAAGACAAATGGTTATGTGGCACTTCGCTCTGCTTAGATAAAGAGAGGATCCTTTAAAAAACAATAATGTCAGCAATAGCTACCATTAAACAGAGATCTCAGGAGCAGAACAGTCCTGTTAAGCATCTGCTTTATTGGAAGCCCAGTACTTATCTCTTTGGCTTCGGCCCAAGCACCTACCTGGCAGAAACCCAAAGCCTTCTTTAGAGCTGTCTCTTGGGCCCCAGAAAATCCAGACTGCAGGGATGGGAAACCATCCCTCCAGCTTGTTTGCAGAGTTCTGTTGGAATAGTTCTGAGATATTCGAGATAGTGCATTAAAAATATATATATATCTGAAACATTTCAGTAACTTTTGTTTCCAAAAGCAGCTCTTAGGAAGGCATTAAAAGCAGCTATAAATCATTTGAAAGAGAATTTATATATCGTAAATGCAGACTGAGATGTTCTGGCTTGGTTATTATCAGACATTTATATTTGAAGAAGTTTGTAACTTTTGGCATGACTTCCCAAGGGTGTCATCTCACCTAAATCAGGGTGAGATGTCATTGTCCCTCAGGACTATTTTTGTCCCTACATCCTACTGATGGGCTCTTCTTCTGGCCTTGGACATGGCTCACAGTGTGATTGGGAGGCTCCTTCATCCATCTCACCAACTCAAGCAACCATCCTAAGTCTGGAGAGGACACTGTTATCTCTGTCCCTGCAGATTCCTGGTTATGGTCACACTCGTCCTACTTCCTGAGGTATTTCTCATGCACCACTTTCCTTCTCAGTTTTTATTTCTTATACTGACAGTGAATGATTGCCACTTACTGCTCACTAGCAGCAGAATTTCCTGATGACAGAGGAGACAGTCTTGAGTTGCTGGGAACGGTTTCAGCTACTGACAGGATGGTTGTCCAGAGCAAACTTTTCATCCTTGTCAAGGCAGAAAGTACGAAGGTAGCCTGGTGGAGGCATTCTGTTTCCCCTTGGTGGTTACCATAGACTGGCACAACTGGTCTACACTGAGTGGGCACAGAGTCGACATGGATGCTCCCACTCTGGCCTGCTTGGGGGTGGTCTGCGGGGAGAGGCTGGGCATATCCTGCCCTGGGCTTGGAGACTTCCTGAGTGATAGTAGCTTCTGTGCCCTTGGGTACTCTTCCCTGCAACTCATGGCTCTCTCCTCAAATCTGGAAGAAGGGACCCCAAGAACAGCATGGTTTTGTAGGCAGATGATTCAGCTGTTTAGTAGAACGCAAGGTAAGTGTGTGCGGGGGTGGGGGGAAGGGGAAAAGTGAGTTCATAGGTCAAAGTCTGTCCAAAGCAACAGAAATTTGGATTTTGTTTTTTTTTTTCCATTCATAAAGTGCAACCACCTGTACCTTTTTTTATTTCCTTAAGGAGGGAAAGCTTTTAAAAACTCTATTAAGAAGCTTCAAAATGATCTTTAGGCATTAAATAGTTGTTAAAATGTTTTGATGAGCTCAAAATAAGTAAGTCAGGAGCATATGGATGTTGTTTTTCTTAAATTTAATGTGTGGATTGTGAAATAAATGGCACATTCCCTGTGAAAATACAGTTTAACTTTTTTTTTTGAGGGAGAGATGAGGTTAATTATTAAACAAAGACATATAAATACATAAATTAAAAGGCATGTGTTTGTCTAAGGACAGCTTTGATCAATCAATAGAGAGCAAAGCAGAGATGCAGGACTACCCTTTGAGAGCTAAACTGGTAACTCATTAACCAGCATGTGAAACAACGTCTGCAGAGGTTGTGAGAAAGAGCACACCTTCTAGGATGGAGACAGCCCAGATCTACAGCCATGCTGCCTCTGTGCTAAGAATGCTGTAACAGTTTACCTAGGAAGAATAGGTAGATGAATCTAGGAAGGTTGGCTACCTGGAGATTGGTCCTAAGAAGTCAAAATGCAAGTCCTCTGTAGTGTTAGCAAATGGGTAACCTTGGCCACCAACAGGAAGGTTTCAGTACAACTAGGAGATGCATCCTGAGTTGAAGACACATCATCACAGCTTATGCTCGTTTGCTTTACCCAGCTCAGGTGCTGAGGCTTAGATATAAGCTCTTTAACAAGCTTCCCATCACAGCTTTGGCCCCTCAATAATTCTTTCCTAAATTGGTTTTCTGGCTTAAACATCAGTCTGCTGTGAGCTTAACTTCTGTGAGTTTGGGTCCTAGAATCCAGTTATTTCTGTAAGCACTTGAAAAAATCTAGTCATGTCTACTGCTTTGAAGGTGAGACCCTGGCATTCAATGGTAACTCCAGTCACCCATCTCCAGGATTGTCTAGGATGACCTTGGCATACCAACCATTTGTGTGCTACAGTTTCTTATTGATATAAGGATACTTAAGGATAATGATGAGAACCACTGTTCTATCTTGGCTTATCATGCATTAAGCATTTTACACGCATACTTACAGTAAACCACAACAGTGGCTCTGTGGGACAGTACTACTGCTTGGCTTGGTTTAGGATGAGAAAACTAAGACAAAGTTAGGTGACTGTGTTTCCCACTAGTTCCTTCTCTGGTGGTCAGTGATGTGCATGGATTGAGCCCAAGAAGACAAACAGAGAGCTGGCCACTCTTGCCTCACTTCTTACCAGTTCCTGCACCTGCCAACTGAGTCCAGCTAGGTTGGCACTGTTTTTAGCTAGTGTGGGCCTGGGCTGCAGTCACTGGCCCTAATGTATAAGAGCTTATGGGTTCAAAATCCTTCAAGGATCCACTAGGGACTGGAGGTGGATTGTGAGCCAAGAGTCCAAACTTGCACTGTCCTTGTCCTCTCTCCTTACATCTCTAGAGCCTTCTCTTCTCATTCTAAACTTAAGACCTTCTTCTTCTTTCCCTGGGATGCGGTGTGAACACCATAAAGAAATATTCTAAAGCTGGCAGGTCTCATCCACGGCTTATTCCTTCCCCTTGGTTCCTCCCATTAGCTGCCATTGCTCCACCCTAAAAGGAAAATCTTTACTTGCTTCTAGTCACACCAATAGCCACTCCATCCATTTCACTTCTTCCTTGGAAAATAAAACTCCCACTTAGACCCTTTGCTACCTGCTTCTCCCATCTCCTCCCCTTCCTCTCTTCGACTCATCCTGACCAGAGCTCTGCCCTCTCCCCATCCCATTCCATGTCTAGGTCCTGCAGTGGAAATTATCCCTGGCAAATGTATCCTACCTTGCCGACTGTATTAATCAGCTTTCCCTTGCTAGTACAAAATACCTGATATAAACAGTCTAATACAATAGCCTAAATGAGGGGAAGTTCAATTTGGTTCATGGTTTCACAGAGTTCAGTCAATGGTTGGCTGGTTCCAAAGCTGGAAAGAACATTGTGGGTGGAAGGGTGTGGAGGAGCAGAGCTGCTCTACTCATGGTGACCAGGCAACAGAGATTAGGGGCCAAGGACCAGCTAAAGTCACAGTCCAGAAACCCACTTTTTCCAGGTAGACCCCACCTCCAGGTAGCCCATTCAGTGGTGGGGGTAACTCAGGGATGAGGTAACAACCCCACAATCCTATCACCCCACTGCAGGTGATTTTATTCCAATCAACGTAGCCATCTAGAGTATCACCTGCACACACTGATGTCACCTACAACCTTGAACTTGCGGTCACTGTGCGGCTTCCCACTAGTTGCCTGTTGTTTCTTCCCATCTCGGCTGGCATCTCAGAATCTGTGATTTCCCGTTGCTCAGCCGGACTTGATTTTTTCTCTTTTCTCACTCATTTTAAAATGCCCAGTGGCCAAATTTATATCTGCAGCCCTTGAACTCCAAGCTCATATATCAGAATGCCAGCTGGACTTCTCCACTGGGGTGTGTAATAAATATTTCAAACCCAACCTGACCCTGTTGCACTCTGATACAAGTCTAGACTTGATGTCACTTAATTAACTGTAATTTATAAGCACTTGCACATTCTAACACCTTCATAACGGGCCCACTCTGTAGGCACAGAAATAGAGAAAGCAGTGAGTTAGCATTGCCATGTCCCAGCCAGCCATGCACCACCCCTTGCCCCCACCCTCAGAGGTCCCCCAGCCTTGGTCATGGCCTGGCCTTCCCTTTGCTTAGACTCCAGCCTGGCGGTCACCATGTCTGTCCTCTTTCTGTGACCAGTTCTTTCAACTCTTGCAGATTCCAACAGCTGCTCCTACCTCCCCCTTCTTCATTCAGGCTGCCTTTGCCTCAGCTCTCAACTTGCTGCTCTGTGATCCCTGAAAACCACACACAGAAGCCCCTTCACAACATCAGCTGGAGCCTGGCATGATGCTGGGTGACAGCTCTGGGAGGCGGAGGCAGGAAGACTGCAAGTTCGAACCCAGCCTGGGTGCAACCTAATGGCTTAGCAAGACTTTGTCTCAAAATAAAAAGCAAAAAAGGGCAGGGATGCAGCTTAATGCTAAGCTCTGCATTCTGCCCCTATCCCCAGCTGACAACAACAACAACAGCAGCAACAATAAAATTTAAAAAGATAAAAATCAGCTGGATCCTGGCAGCCCTCTGCTCAAAGCCCCTTTCACAGCTGCCCCAGCCCCTGCTGGTTCTAGAATTAGCATGCCTGAGCCAGCCATGCTCTCTCTGCAGCAGGGTTCTTTCTTTCAGAGTGGATCTAAACTCCCCAAACAGGCACTATTTTCGTTTTATTAAAGAGTATTTTAAGCAAACAGAAAAACAGAATCTATAAGCAGAAGCCTTCCCGGGAACCTGGAGCATATCTTCCAAGATCTCCTTTCCCCTGGCCGTGCCTGTGGCTGGGGGTCGGGGTTAGGGTGGCAGTGCGGGGTGGGGCAGATGGGAGCGGCTCCTCCTCCTTGAGCTCCGAACGACAGGCCCCCCTCTTCTCTCCTCCTCCCCCTGCCACCCAGGGCTTTTGTCCCCAGCTGAACTTGGGCAGCCCATGACGGCAGCGGCAGCGTGGGCGGCTGTGGTGTTCATCTTCCTGGGGGCGGGCGACAGGAGGCTCCCAGTTCCCTTCCCGGAAGTAGCTGCTTCTGAAGCTCCGACTCGCAGCAATTGTTTGATTTCCCTCATTACCAGCCTCACACTTCAGTCACTGTCAAAGTTACTAGGGAGTAACTTTCTCTTTGTTATGGGTTCTGAGGGTGGAAGGACAAGCCAAACCTCTCCCAGCAGCCCGTGGGGCCAAGACCCGCAGTGCAGTGCGCTGTGCCAGCCTCCAAGACCACACTCCTAGGCTCTCTGGCCAGCTGGCCTCTCACTCCCTGGCTTACCTTTATAATTATTAAATAATTCAGAGCCCTAATAGCATTTCTTGGTGGTTTATGCACTGAAGGTACTTAATTAGCTCTGGCTGTGTCCTGAGCTTTGAAATAATGAATAACCAACAGGGTTGATCAATAATATTAGCAAACATTGACTGGGGTGAAAATCAGCTAAGAAATTCATGGTGCTACAGATAGACTAGCAATAGCTGGGCAAGTTGGCTGAGCCACATAGGACTGTGCGGAACTCATTGTATGACATCGTACACTTGCAGTGGACACAAGGTTAAAAGTGGGACCTAGCACTCACAGAATTGTCCAGTGTAACTGCTTGTAGTGTTAGGTGCTTACCTGTCAACACCAACAGCCCCACTGTTCAGTTGATCTTGAGTGAATATCGGAGGTTTAAAAAAACTTTCTTTGCATCTAAGTGCTAACTGAATATACACATGTCATCCTTTACAGTAGTACCTATAGAGTTAAGTGAGTGGGTCAATAATAAGACCAAAGCCAGATTTGAGAAATATCTACCATTGACTCTCTTAGAGTGCTAAAACCATAAACTGTGAGCCCCACCCCACCCTAGGTTATTTTATCTCCCTGGTGTATCCAGTCAACTCTAGTGTAATGGGGAGAGACATCTCTCCCAACCCCTGACCTTATCTGCAAATCATACTGCAAAATACATCAATCAACGTTTGATAGGAAAACTGACCAACTTAACAAAGTCTTTTTTTTTTTTTTTCAGTATTGGGGATTGAACTCAGAACCCTGCGCTTGCTAGGCAAGCACTTATTCTACTGAGCTATCTCCTTGGCCCTGCAAAGTCTATTTTTATGTGATGGTGTTACAATGATCACCTGGAGGAGATACTGATCTGTGAAATGATTGTTTCCCTAGGCATGAAACTGTAGGGTTAATATGAAATGCAAATGAGGAATTTGCTTTTCAGATACATGAGTGTGAAAGTTAAATTGGATTGTCAACTTGATTGGCTTGAGAGCTGCCCAAGGATTGGTAAAGTACTTCTGGGTGTGCCTGGGTGGGTCATAGAGGTGTGACATTGGGGTTTCCATCCAGCCCCTGCCTCTCCCTCTCTGATGCTGTTCCTAATACGCTGACACCTGGCCTTCATGATCTAAGAGCTTTGATCCACTGTGCCTTTTATGATGTTTCTTGGAACCAGCTGACCACAGGTTGAAACCCCTGAACTGCAAGCCAAATTGACTCTCTGCTCCTTCAAATTGTGGAGGTCTGGTATTGTGTCCCAGCAAAGGCAAGGCCAATCAACATCTTTACATAGAAGGCTGAAACTAGATCTTTATTTTTCATCCTACACAAAAATCAAGAATAAGGCCTTGAAGTTTGAAAGTACTAGAATCCTACCCTGAACCCTTCCTCTTTTAGGCTATGAGTGTTAGATATTGTGTCCCAACTTTGGGAATGCTGCCTGGTACAAAGGGAAAGAGTTGAAATGTGTGGCTGACTCGTCAAGTCTAAGGTGAGTTGAGTGACATTAGCTCTTGCTTAGGGTCGCAGACCACGTAGTGTTGAACCTCCAGGCTAAGTTTGATCCCAGGGCGGCAGACACCCAGTCTGCTTGGTCACCAGCCTGCTGAGACCATGCCTCCCTTACCCTTTCCCTGTGGCGACCTCACTGCCCTGGGCTGTGGGTTTGGACATTTGTTTTAGATTGAAATTAATATAATTCGAGGCTTGAGAATAGAAGTGGGTGTATATTGTCTGTCTGTTTCTCTGGTGCATGCCAGAAGTCCATGTCCTTAATTTGTTTGACATTTTGCAACATAAAACACAAGTTGGAGAAGAGAAAATTAAAAAGAAGGGATCATGAGCTTTTCTTAATAGGTGAAGGGGACCTAAGTCTGAAAGTAGACTCCATAGTGTGGGTGGCCAAGTGGCTTCACAGAGGGACCAAACTCTTTTAATGAGCTCCTGTCTGCTGTCACTCTGCGCTCTGAGAAAAAGAAGGATTTGATTCTGAGTAGTCATGGATAAGGGAGAAAGACACTATCACTTTCAAGAATAGCTGAATTATTCTGGACTAAGATTGATAATGTTAAATTTCATTGTGATGACTGCTCCATTTATGGCCATTTTTTTTTTTTTTAAAGGATTTCCTCCTTTAGAGAGAAACAACATTGATTCCTTATGAATGTCCTCACATTCAACTTCTTCCCTTAAACTGTGACGTGAATAGCTTGGAGATGTAGCAGTGATTTGCTTAGCTGTGTTCTAGGCCAGGCAAGCACAGAAATAAGTACAAAGCAGCAACAGCTTTCCAGACAACACCTATGATGGCCCAGTGGCTCTTCCAGTAGGCTTGCTGGTCACCCAACATCCTCCTGTCCAAGCCTCACTGAGGCTATGGGAAGAAGCCAGGACTGACCAGGGACATGGAGGTCCCTGTGCCAGGCCCTTGCTAAGGTGTGTGTCTGCAGCCACGCTAGGGTATCCTGTTTGTTCCAACTGTGTGTCTTGGTGCTTAGTAGAAAGTACCACAAAAAACTCTTAGTATATCTCATGAGCTGTGTCTACCACTGAGTCCCAAAGGGCACAGTGAAGTGGGCAGGATGATAAAGAAACATAGGCTAGGGAAGGATGATAGAGTGACAGCTGGCAGAGGAGAGTGGAGCTGTCCCTTGGGGTCACTGTAGGTGGGCCTCTATGGAGTGAGAATTCACTCCAAAACCACTGGGCCCAACCTCTACAGTATTGCCTCAGTTTCTTCCAAAGTCTTTTCCTCTGTGCTCTTTAGCATGTGCCCACAATGGCTTCTCTGCTGGGAGTGCCTGGTGGCTAGATGGGTTTGAAATCCACATACTGGGCTGGGGTTTCTCACTCACTGGCATGCTGGGGGACAGTGCTCTTTCATTCAACTTAACCCACGGAGGGCGGTGCAGGCTATAGCACACAAGCGGGCAGCATCTGAGAGTGCCACGCCTGGCAGGGATGGCTCACACTCACCCAGGCTTCCTTCCTCACCAGGATTCTCAGAGAGCTCCTGGAAAGGTGGCAGGAGGACACCTCTACAGGTTCTGTGTGGGGGTCTCTGTGTGGACTAAGTTGACTGGTTTTACTACAAAGAAAAGCCTCTGCTTTGAAAGCTGTTCAAATTTGCAAACTGTCTTCCTGTATCATCTGCTTTACAGACCAAAAGAAGTCTCAGGGCCACAGTTCCATCACCCCAGGACCACTGCAGGCACAGGCATGTGCTGGGTGTGGCAGTGTGTGGGTGCACATGTGCACTTTCATGTGTGCATGTGTTTATACATATGTGCAATTGTGTGCATGTGTGTTGGATCTGTTTTAGGCTGGTGTCAACCCTCACACCACATGTTAGAAAGAGAGACCTGAGTGTCTGGTGTCTGCAGTTAGTGACCTTCTGGGAGCCTCCTTATCTCCCTGGCCTTCAGTTATTTGTTTGCCAGAAATGTAGCTAGCCCCCGAATCCAGGGGACAGCAAGCCTACTCTGCAAAAGGCCAGCTGTCAATTATTTTGCAAGTCATACCTAGTCTCCTGAACATTCTTTCTTTCTACTTAAACTTTTAACACTGTAAGAGCCATCTGTAGCTCAAACCCTCCACTCCAGGTGAAAGGGAAGTCCTGGCATAGTGCGCAGACTCTGGCTGATGACTTGCAATTTTCTGGTGAGTCCACTGTCATTAAGGAGCTGTTTTACATCATGAGACTATTGTCCTCTGGAGATCGTGATTTGCCACATAGTACCACAAGTGGTGGGCCCTGGCTCCCATTCCAAGGCCACTGTCTTTGCCCCATTCCCAGGGACAGGCTCATGTCAAACACATCCAGCATCTGTGTTCCTGGAGACCTGTCCTTCAGATCCATCCTGGCATGGATCTGCTGGCATTCCCATTCTGCTGCTTCCAAACTTGTGGGATTGGACAAGCTAGGCTCAGCTCTAGAACTTAGATAATGGTGTTCAGAGCTTCTGGATCCTTTCATATTTGAAACTATCTGGTGTATCTTGGGCAACACACAGCTCATCATTTTGGGTTCCTCTGAGGGTAGCACCCATCTCTCTTGGCCCCTGATGTTATAGCAGGCTGAGCACACCTGGCCAGCTGCCAGGCAATGACCGGTATCAGGAAGTCAATCTGCCCCCAGCAGAAGATCAAGGGTCCTGGGTTCACCTGGTGTTTGTGTCATGGGCTGCCTATGGTGGACTTTCCAGAAGGCTGGCATCTGCTGAAATGTTGAGTCATGTGGAGCTCCTTGCTGCTTGGCTGGGGTAGAAATCATCCTACTCTAGAACCTCTTACCTCTATGTTCTAGAGTTTAAGCTGTGTGTGGCTTTGACTGTCACAGCCAGACCCACCCTACTTCTATATTCCTGCACCTTCCATCCATTTCATTTATAGAAGCTTCTAGAAGGGCAGTAATGGCAGTGCCTTCTCTGGCTCTTGTGACAGATATGGCTGTCCATGCTGCTATCCTGAAGTTCACAGGTGAGCTGGAGAGGCAGACTGAAGGTCTCTGCCCTGGTCTTTAATCTTTGTGTTTTTAAATAAGTCTCTGTTATACTGTGTACCTTTTGTCAGATTAGCATTCCTAAGGGGTGCTTTTGCTCCCCACTGTCCAGGTACCCTCTATGCAGAAAATATTCATGAAGTATCCCAACTCCACTAAATGGAGATGTCAGAACTCTATCTGGTCCCCACCTACCCTTGTTTCTCTACTGACACATGGTCCTGACTGAGAGATTCAACATGACTGCACAGATAAGGAGCCACGTTTGAGTCACTCAGAGAAAATTAACTAAAAACAGATAGTGGAAAGAAAGTGAGGGACATACATCCTGATATCAAAATCTGACATAAGACCCTTGTAGCTCAAACATAACATAGACAGACATAGGACTGTAAAACTGGCAAAGTAGCCCACGGGGCTGCCTGCAGGGCTTCTGTCTGTGCATGTGCAGGGACTGCCATTCTGGGATGCTCCCCAAAAGCTGGCGAACTACTATTGTGTGGTAAACAAAGCCACATGGCACAGCCCTGGGGTGCCCTGTCCTTTGCCTCTTTGCCTTCCTCTAAACAGAGGACACTTCAGCCTGGCGGCAAATTTCACTGGTAATACACACAGGAGCCAGTGATGAGGAATCTGGTCCTTCTCTGATGGGCCACCAGCCTTTTTTCCTCAGGCACCATAGGTTAACTGGAATCTCTAGTGACAACAAGGGGAGGAGCCACAGTGGCTGCCATGAGGGGTGTAAGTTGTACAGCAGCATTCCTCCTGCACTGCCTCTAGCAGCATGAGAGAGATGTGTGACAGAGTGGGACAGAGAGGGCTGGGAGGGGCCAACTGAGTGCAGGGCTAGGAGTCACCATCGGTCGTCTCTGAGGGCCCTACAGAAATTAGGTGAGCCACAGGGTGGTATCCAGGTGAGGAGACAGGCAGGCCTCTGAGGACACCCAGAGGGCTGCTGGCTGAAGACATTGGCTCTAGCGCCTACCCTTGGAGGACAAGATCAGCCCCACACTCAGCACTGA
>PVKN010008541.1:0-24999 GCA_004027915.1 Capromys pilorides | reverse complement strand
TGTAGTGATTGATTCATTACGTCAACTTGAGAAGTTTAGAAGCTTAGCTAAGTTGGCTTAGCCATTCTATACCTTAGGGTGTAGAGGACACATCCTAGAGGGGCTCAGTGTCTGGATGGTATAAAAGAGAATTGAGAAAGGATGGACTGGCTTCTGCTCTTCAGAGGATTTCCGGTCTTCATCATCAGCTTGGATGCCATCTCCTGGATTTTAGTGCAGACTCTTTAGCTTTCATCTTGAATCCTTCAACCTTCTGGCATAGCATCATCAGCCTTCCAGCCTAGAGTGCACTCATTGGCCTCCCAATATGGACTTGTACAGAACACTGCAATGAACTCCAGATCTTGGACAAACCCTTCAGCCTCCAGGGTGCAGATGCCTTCTGCACACTTCCTCATCCAACTCTGGGTGACTATTGAAAGCCAATCTTGTGATTTCTTATACATTTGTATATCTTGTGTTATATCTATTTCTGTAGTAAAACCCTGACTGATATAATATAGGAATTAAGTTCTACGAACTAATCACCAATGCAGTGGTTTTTGTAAATGAGCCTTTGCAAGCTAATCAGGTTTGGGTGGATTTAGCTTTTTTTTATAAGAAGAACAGAGACCAGAGACAGAAAGGGTATTTCCTCAATAGCACTCTTTTTTTCAAAAAAATTTCTTTGTATTTATTTATTTATTTTTCTGTACTTTTTAGGGAAGGGTCTACAGTATGTTCAGGGTCTCACTGCTAGATCAGACTCATAGTGATCTACCTGTTTACAGCCTCCCAAGAGCTGGGATTACAGGCGTGCACCACCATATCCAGTCTCAATTGCTGTCTCAGCATGCCCCTGGGGCAGGGCTAGCATACAGGCCCCGAGAGTGAATCCCCGGCTCCTGAGCCTGCTTGCAGGCCCCTCAATAACACTTTAACCTACCATAAGAAGCTGGTATGTTGCTTTTATTTCTAAAAGAAAGAAAACTATTTTGCAATTGCAAATTACTTAGTGTTGTAATCAATTATATGATAAAAGATCCCAGCTAACAGTAGTTTAAATGATATAGAATTGTATTCCATGTCTATAAATGAACTCCACAGGAAAGCAACCTGAGGTTGCATTTTATCTTTATAATTTTCACAAACCCAGGGCTTCTTTTTAGCTTTCTCCCTATTTTCAGGCCGCCTACCAATCCAAGATTAAATTCACATTCCAGAAAGCAAGATGGAGGATGATGAAGAAAGTCAGGCTTCTTCTCTTCCCAGAAGTAACACGCAGTCTTTTTGCTTAGATCTCAAGTTATTCAGCTCTCAGTTACGGTAGCAAATAATAAAATAATGAACCAAAAAGAGAAAAGGTTTATTTTTGCCTCACAATTTCAGATGTCTCTGCTCAACTGGCCATGTTTCTCTGGGCCTGGGGTGAGGTCACTCATCATGGCTAGGAGCTGTGGTAAAGCAAAGCTGCCTACCTTGTGGATGGGAGTTAGAGGGAAGAGAAAGAGACCAAGGTCCCACAATCTCCTTGGGGCACACTCTTACTGACTGAAAATCACCTCAGCCCATCTCTTCAAGGTTTCCACTGTGTTCTGATAGTGACAAACTGAGGACCAAGCCTTTGAGGGGAATGTTCCACAACCAAGTATCGAAATTGTTCACACCGTTGTACTAACAATGAAAGAAAAGAGTTTACACTTTATTACTGGAAGTCTCAATGGATCCATATTTCCTGTGGAAAAAATAGTGGATTTTCTAGTAATTAATATACTATTAAGGAAGAAAGACAGTTGGTGTAAACATTCAGTAGTATTTGCCATAAATTCCAAAGAAACTGTGTTCTCAGCACTACCAAGTCTTTAAATTAAATATTTAATTTCTTCCTTTGTTTAGTTCTTATAAAAATATGATAGGGAATGGATTAAGACACTATTTAGGGGCTGGGAGATAGCTCTGTGGCACAAGTGCCTGCCTGGCAAGTACAAGGTCGTGAGTTTGGACCCCAGTCCCACCGAAAAAAAAAAAAAAAAAAAAAAAAGACATTATACCATCCCTTGAAGTTCTAAGTTATCATCATTATTATTATTTTGGTTTTCTGAGACAGGGCCTGACTGTATACTTCAAGCAGCCTCTGCACTCACCATGTAGTCCAGGTGGGTCTTAAACTTGTGACAGTCCTCCTGCCTCAGCCTCCCCAAGCCTGAGATTGCAGGCTTGTCCACCATGCCCAGCTAAATTATTTTTAGTTAACAGCAGGCAAGCTGTGAAAGAGAAAAAGGGAGAGTGAATGAAGTTTCTCGCATTCATGTCTATCTCAACAGAGTTAGAAGCAGCTACTGTCTTCTGAGTTGGTCCTGAAAGTGGAACCCAGGGGAATCCCACTTTGTTTTTACCAGCATAATATGTTAATTCCAATAGACGAGTTCTGGAGAGATTTCAGAGAAGATAATGTTTCCTGTCCAGAATCAATTGGTAAGATTTGAATTCATCCGTGGATGCTTATGGACCACATTTTGTCATTACCATAGGCTGTCAGAATTTTTTAAGATCTGTTACCAATATAGTTTTCTAGGGCCATCTCCTACTACTCTTTCATGTCTCTTTATAAAACTTGCAACATTGCAAGAATGTTAAGTATTATATAGGGGGCCGGGGAGATAGCTCCGTGGCACAAGTGCCTGCCTGGCAAGTGCAAGGTCGTGAGTTTGTACCCCTGTCCCACCAAAAACAAAAAGTATTATATATATATATATATATATATATATATATATATATATATATTTAAAACAGAGTTAATTATGTCACCCATATAGGTGTATATCATAGTTTTTTGCCTATGCTTGAGCCTTCCCGGTAGAGAGAAACCCTGATCAAATCCTCTATAACCTTATCCATTCATTTAATGACTTAACCAAAATTTTTATTTCCTTAGAAAAACCTCTTTAGCTGGGTGTGATAAGGCATGCCTGTAGGCCATACTCTAGGAGAGAGAGAGGCAGGAGTATCACAAGTTCAAGTCCAGGCTGGGTGACTTAGTGAGGTCCTGCCTGAAAATAGGGAAGGAGGGAGGGAGGGAGGGAGGGAGGGAGAGAGAGAGAGAGAGAGAGAGAGAGAGAGAGAGAGAGAGAGAGAGAGAGAGAGGAGGGAGAGAGGCTAGAGGCACAGTGAAGTGCAAAGGTCCTGGGTTTAATGCACAGCACACCAAACCATTATTAATTTACAACTAGTATTTGTTGGACATCTAGAGAAGAGCATTAGGCAAGCAATATTCTTGTGGTCTCTCCTACCCCGACCTATCTTGCAGGAGTAATGGAATTGTTCACGTTACTTATTGTGTTGAGCACTAGAAGAAAAATATAGAAGCAACATCGAAGCCTGTGAATGCCCTTTTACCTAGTTCTACACTTAGGACCAGGGCTTGCATGGTTAACTAAATATTGACAATGTCTGAAGAATGAATATTCTTGGTGTGTTTCATTTACTGCATTTCCCCTCACCCTGTGTGAGGCAATTCAAAGGAAGCATATGACCATTAACCGATATAGAAAAATTCTTTTGAAATTAAAGCACACATTTAAAAATACATTCATGTATCTTCTTAACTGGAGTGGTGAACTGGAGATCAATCTATAAGATAGAAATGCAGCACTTGCCTTACTAGAAATGCAAATGTGTCCCGATGTATAATTATGTGAATTTCAGGAGATGAAGCAGCAGATGTCCAGTGTCCAGATTTGCGCAAGCCCACAGATAGTGGCAAATCTCTATCTTTGCCTGCCTCTTGAGAATAAATGATATTTGGGTATTTTCAGAAGCATTTGCATCCTGCTACAATCACTGTAGAATATTATGTTGGTGAGGCCAGCAGCCTTTTCCTTGTATCCTCTCTGTATGGACTTCAGATCTGTGGAGGGGATCATAATTAGGACTCTGCCCATTCTTTCACCAACCCTAATTCAGTTCAGGCTGCCAAACAATGTCTGTCACCCGCCAGCAATTATCAAGGGGAAAAGAAGGTAGTTAGGTTAAAACCATGAACTTCCACAAAAAGCTTTTGAAGAGCAGGGGACTCCTAACTGGGAGGGCATCCTCATCGCAGATCTGTCTGGTCACTCTTGGGCTCGGCTCACAGGCCGGGCTCTGAAAATAGCAGCCTTTCAATACCCCAGGGCCAGGCTGTTGAGCTTGTCTGGGCCGAGGTGCCAGAGAATAAAATGAGTAAATATGCAATTCTGTTTACATTCTTCATCTCAACAATAAGGAAAAATCAATAGGCTTACAGAAAACGGTAATTGTGCCTCACAGAGGACGCTCTCCAAAAGGATAGCTTTTCTAACTCACAAGGGCTGATTCCAAAGAAGGGATCTATTCTTTGTGGAACGCCATATGCTTAATTGGAGCTGAGCTGGGTCAAGCCTGCAGTGGGAAAGCCTTGGAAGGTCACCGCCAAATTCATTTTACCTAAAAAAGGCAGAGTTATATTCCAGTGCTTGAAATCCAAAGCTGTGTTCTTGCTGAACGTTTCTTCTCTGTTCCATGCTGATTCCTTAGAGAAAGGGGGTTGAAAATCCTGAGGGCAGATAACATGTAAAAATAGTTAAGAGAATAGGAGTATTGAGGCATGTGTTTCTTGAAGAAAACCTTACGTAATTAGGTAGCCTTTGTGAAGAAATGTACTGCTTAAAAAATACATGTATCAGTTTTTTTTCCTAACCTACCCATTCATGTTCTTCTCCATAGAAGAAATTGGGTTAAAATACAGCCACGCTCCATTTAAAATAACATTTATTCAACAGCAGATCTGCCTTGTAGGCTTACTTCTCCATAGAAAAGGCCTGTTATAAATCCCAGTAATTTTCCCATGAGTTCTACAAAGAGCGTTTCTTCGTGGTGGGTTTGAGGAGTTTATTCCACTATAATTTAAATGTCTCAAACTATGTGACTTCAAGTCACCTCCCTTGGGAGTTACTCTAGCCTGAAAAAAAAAAAATCTTCATTAAGAGATTCCCTAGTATTTAACCCAAATTTTAAACTTCTCTTTTATCTGCTGTCAGAAATAAGTCACTTTCCCCCTAGTCTTGACCACTGAACTTTATTTAAGAAGCCAGTGTATGTTCTAGCATGAAAAGGCTGGTTGTTTTTTCTTCAGAAAATAAGTGACTTTAACTCCAATTGTAATGAGCACATTAAAATTCCCGCTTGATTTCTTTTGCTGTAGGTTTGTGTCTTTGTCTACAGTCGGTAGTTTTGAGATTTTGGTCAGGGGAAAGGGAAGGTGTGGTCAGTGAAGTGTGAAGGTCAGTGGAGATTTTTAAATGTAGAATGTCTTTCACCAAATGGAGATTTTTTTCAACATCGAGAGGGTAAACATTCATCTGATAGAATGAAAGAGAGGGAACAACTAGAGCTTCAAGAATATAAGTGTGACCTTTAGATGTTTTTCTTACTGAGGTTTGTGAACTGAGAAAACATTTTGCTAAGAAATCAGGACCCCGCTTCAGACCTTTATGAACTTCTACCATAACCTTTTAGCTGTAAGCACTTCTGTTTTAGTTTTAATAAAACTTAATTGGGATGACAAGGCAAGTGAAGATTGCCAAAACCAATACATTAAATGCCTGTTGAGGACAGCAGGAGGCCTGGCAATGAAAAGTTCACTCTCTGGGCTTCATGGTTTCTCGCTGCGGTTGGTGCCTCATGCGCCAGGGTCCTCCCTGCTGGCTGCTGGAGTTGTGTGTGTACCCACTTCCTGAGGAAGCACAGCGCTCCTGGGGTGGCCCTGGAGGATGCATCAATAGAGCAGCTGCTGATAATTTTTCCTTCTTAAGCAAAGTCTTAATTAAAACTCCATGTGGTTGGAGCTGTTTGCTGTTCTTTCTCTCCTGAAAAACTGGTACAATTCATCTTGCATGCAAAGAAAACTCGAGTTCTGCATGCAGGCCAGTGAGATGATGGCTTCCACAGGGGCATGTTGGGCTCTGCTGGGTTTTCAGATAAGATGATTTAAGGCACAGCACAGAGGCCAGGGCTGAATTTAGGAGGTCATTTGCTACTAGCTGCAGTGTCCTTGGGTGCCACACTGGTGGTTCCTGCTGAAGGATGTCCTTAAAAGCTGTGCCATTTTGAAATTAAAATCTGTGGAAAAATGAGCAAAACCCCAATGTGTAGTTTAAACAAATATTCATCAGAGTAGCCACCTCTAAGTCAAGAAATGAAACCTTGTCCATACCTAGAAAGCCTCTCTTATGTCCGCCCACCTCTCTACTTGGCTATTAATTATTATTATTATAGTCAACTCCTCACTTGCTTTAGGGCTTTACTGTAAGGAAAGCATCTCCAAGTTCTCTAAATTTTGTCTGTTTTGAAGAAATAAAGATAGAAGTGAAGGAAATTACAGTTTTAAGGTTGGCACTTCTGCTTTCATTTGTCTCCCTTACTACCTTGAAACTCTGGGTCAGATCCCTGCTCCATGTGGCATGTAGCTGAGCTGACCAGCAAAGAGGTCTGCACTTTCCTGATTCTGAACCCTAAGTTTCTTGGCCTTTTCATCCCCTTCTAAGACTGAGGACATCAAGATAAGAGTAACTTAAATGTGCCTCAGGGGTTGCTGGGATATTTAATTGCCAACTTTTACAAAGTCCCCTTTCAAAGCCCCTAGAGGTCTCCAGTCATTGTCCTACAAGTGTCATCACCTCAGTTTAAGGCAAAGCAGAGCCTCAAGGAGTACCTTCTGTGAGCTCCACTCCCAGTAAGAAATTCACTGCATGGGAGTCAAACTGCCTCTTAAGCGAGAAATATCTACTACACCTGTCCACCTCAGCTAACCTGTCGTGCATGGACCAGTCTGCACCTCTTCTTCCCCGTGATCCCTGGGCAACTCGTCAGGCTGGACTCCTCCTCCTCATTCTCCTTTGCTTTCTAACTCTGCCTAATAAATCTGCATGTCTCTCACTGATACATCCTGAGACTCTTTTCTGTCATGAATCCACAAATTCACTCCATGGGGCAAGCTGTGGTGCCCATTTCCTCTTAGGGGACCTCCTCAGACCCTTTCCAGTAATAGTAGGAAGGCTGGCTTCTGTGGGTTGCATATAGGATTTGAGAAATTTATCCATATTTGACAGTAACTGTAGTTTTTTATTTTCATTGCTTTATAATTTTGCATTATAGAAACATAAGAGCAATTCATTTATCCAATTTACTCTTAGTGGGCCTTCAGATATTTTTAGTTGAAAACAAGAACAAATAACATTTATAAACAACTTTAGGGGCTGAGCAGTGGTAGAGCATATGCCTTGCATGCATGAGGCCCTGTGTTCAATCCCTTGGCACCAAAACCCAAAATGGAACAAAATCACATACACACGGAGCATGCATTTGTATGTATCTATTCCTGGGAATGCAAGCTCTAGGGTGTGCTTATATTTTATTCTGTACACATTAGAAATGTTTTCTGAGTCAATTGTACCAACTTTCCATGTCAAGCAATAACACATGAGAGTTCCTGTTGCTCTGTATTTGCCTTAATGATTGATAGCTATTTTCAGCCTTTTAAATTTTATCCACAGAGTTTGCACTATTAGTTCATTTGTTCTTAGTTTCCATTTCCCCTGAGTTTGCAATGACCCATGAGTGTAACGCCGTCTATAATCACATATTCATCATCTATTTGGGTATCATCTTTTGTAAAGTGTTTGTTAAAGTCTCTTGCCCATTTACCTCTTTTCTTGTTAACCTTTATAATTATTAATTTGTAGGATTTTTTTTTTTGTGTGTGCTAAAATAGTCTCCCACTTCGTGGCTAATTTCATCTTCTCTTATTGGTACCTCAATAAACTTAATCACGTAACATTTATCAATCTTTCTCTTTATCATTATGCCTTTGGTGTCATAAAAGATTATGAAATCTTTTCCTACTGTCAGTTCTGAAGATATCCTTCTGATTTATCTTCAGGGAGTCTCAAAGATTTGTTTTAACACTTACATTTGTAGTCCATTTGGAGCTGGTTTCTTTGATGGGTATGTGATTGGGTTCAGGGTCCTTTTTCCCCCTTGTGGGGCTATGGAATATTGAATGCTGTCACCAACATGTACGGTCAAGTTATGGTTTGCCTACTGTTCTGAAGAGCCATCTTTATTACAATTTGGAAATCTATATGCACAGGTCTTCCTCTGGAGTCTTGTTTTCATCTCATTGTTTTATTTTTCTGTCCTTTCATCAATTTTTTTGTTTTTTGTTTGCATTGCTGGGATTGAATCTCAATGCCGACTCTATTGCTGATATACATCCCTGTCACAGTACTACATTGGCTATCTGTCTGTCTGTCTGTCTGTCTGGGGTCTACCCTGTTAGTCCAGGGTCTACAGAGTCTCACTACACAGACTGGACTCATAGTGATCTGCCTGTGTTCAGCCTCCCAAACCCTGGGATTACAGGCGTGCACCACCACACCAAGTCTCAATTGCAGTCTCAGTGTACTCTGGGGGTGGGAGCGGCATGGCACATCGGAACTCCAACCCTGACCACTGTGTTCTGCCTAAGCAGGTACTTTAGTCCCCTGAGCTATTTTGGCCAGCCCTTATATTGTCTTAGTTACTGTCATGTTAGTTGTGCTAGGGCCCTGTAGAATAAATCTTCTCATTATGTATTTCTTCAAAGCTTTCCTCATTATTGTTAGTTCATTGCATTTTCAAATATTTTCGTTGTAAATCAGGCTCACCCATTGCATTGTAAGGCATGTTCATGTTAGGATTAGCTTTTCAAGTTCTGTAACTACAACAACAACAACAATGAAATAAGACATAACAAATAACATAAACATGTAGTACAAGATACACACATATAAAACAAATTTTAAAATGCATTAGGATTTTAACTGGAATTTCTTTGGGTCTATAGAATAATTTGAAGAAAATTGACATTTCTTCACAGTTGAACCTTCAAACTCATAAAGTCTTTCTCTTGCTCCTTTTATTGGGTCTTCTTTAAAGTGTCTCACTAGCATTTTATAGCTTTCTGCATAGAGGCCCTGTCTAGTTTTTAAATTTAGATTTAATAGTTGATAGTTTGATATATTTCCTTTCATTATAAACGATATTTAAAATTTTCATTTTTTGCTCATTGCTGGGTGAAAGACACACAGTGAGAAGCAGCAGGAGCTTCAGAAGATTGCAGAAAAATATGCATCATGAGTTGGGGCAGGAAGGGAAGTGATTTGTTCATTTGATGTAGAAACTTTGCCGAAATCTCTTGGCAATGCTAAGTGTACTGAGCATCTGACAATTTCAAGACTTTTTAAACATTTCTTTCTCTTCAGTCTTTTTCCTCTTCCCTATGCCTGCCTTTTCTCCCTTTTTGTACCATCTGGGGGCTTCAGTTGGGTGTTGGACAGCAGCAGTGACTGGAATGAGATCTCAGCAGGCAAGCACCGCCACTCCACTCCGAGCACAGAGCTTGCTGAATGTCTCTTGTTGGGATTCTTTACCAAGAACAGAAGTTTCCTTTACTCCTGGTTTTCTGAGACATTGTAAAACTGATGAATAAGTACTGAATTCTGACACAGTATTTTCTCCATGTATTTAGACCACCTTATGACTTTTCTTTTATTCAACTGTGATAAGTTGAATTAATTTGATTTTTAAAAAGATTTCTAACCAATCTCATGCTCTTGGAATGGACTAAAATTTTCTAAAGGTTTTAAACTTTCATTAATACTATGTTTGCAGTTTGTAATGATTACATTCATCACGAGGAGTTGGTACATGAACATATGACATCTTAATTCTTGATCTTCCCATTAGCAAAAGCTCTACTTCCCTCTTTCCAATTATCACTATTTTATTTTGCTCTTTTTTTTTTTTTTTAAATTATGGCTGGCTCAGCCTGCCCTGGGGGTGGGGCTGGTGCAGCATGTGGTGCCAGGGATCAAACTGCAGTCCCTGTGGTTGCCTAAGCTTGCCTAAGCAGGCGCTTTAGACCGCTGAGCCATCTTGCCGGCCCCTATTTTGCTCTTTAAATAGTTTGCGCTTTGGTTTTCTTAGAGAAGGGAAATCATGTGACATTTAGGCTCACATGTATGATTTACTTCACTTAACATTATGAATGAACTCAACGTTTGTCATTTTGCTAAATCTGATTTGTTAGGATTTTGCTTAGGACTCTTCAGTCTGTGTTCTGGATGATGCTGGCTTGAACATTATCTTTCTGGTAATGTTGTTGCCATGTTTTGATATTGAGATTATTCTGTTTCCTCAAAAATGATGAGAAACAGCCTCTCATTCATTGTTCTTGAGATGGCTCAGTGGTCTAAAACGCTTGCTTAGGCAAGCTCAGGCAACCACAGAGACTGCGGTTTGATCCCCGGCACCACATGCCGTGCCAGCCCCACCCCCAGGGCAGGCTGAGCTGGCCATAATATATGTATATATATAATATATATTATAATATATAATATATATATGGTAGAATATTTTATATATAAAATATATATATATATATATATATATATATATATATATATATAGTAGAATTTCCCATCTGGACCCATGATTTCCACTGTGGGAAGGAATTAAACTGAGACTCTATTTCTTTAACAAGTCATTTATATTTTATATTCTTGTGTTAGTTTTCATAACTTATTTCTGTCTATGTCATCTAAATTTTAAAATTTCTGGGCATGGTGCTTTTTATAGTAGCCTTTCTTGATCTTTTTCATTCTGTGTGATCTAACGCAGGAGCCTGTACTTCATACTTCTAAGGCCAGATGGCCTGCTTTTGTTTGGGCCAATAAGCTAAGGAATGGGTTCTGTATTTGAAAGAGTTGTTAAAAACTAAATAACAACAGAAATTGCAACAAAGACCATCATTCCTGCTCTCAGCTTTCCTATTTTCTTAGTTTACAATTCTCTGTGATGCAGTCTCTGTATCATCCAGGCCATAGAAGCCGTCCCCTGCCAAAGTTTGCTCCCTACTGTGATCATGCAAGCCCTTTAAGACTCCACCACAGAAAACTTGGAGTTTTGTAAAGATTGTATCTGTACTGGAAAAGGTCAGACTTGCTATCATGTTCTTTGAATCTTATGTGTCCTTACTGATTTCCTGTCTCTTTTTTTTTTTTGATCAATAAGACTTGTGTTAAAACCTCCCCCCTTGGACAGGCCTTATAGCTCAGTGGACTAAAGCACCTGATTCAGCAGTGCACAGGGGCCGGGGTTCAATTCCTGGCACGCTGTGCTGGCCCAGTCCCAGGGCGTGCTGAGACAGCGATTGAGACTAAGCAAGGTGGTATGCACCTGTAATCCCAGCACTTTGGGAGGCTGAAAACAGGAGAATCACTATAAGTCTGATCTACATAGTGAGACCCTGTAGATCCTGTATCCCCTGCTCTAAAAGCATTTAAAAAATCTCTCCTTTGACTTTGGACTTGTGTATTTCTTCCTGTAGTTTACATAATTTCTGCACTACATTTCTCTAGGCCTTGTTATCAAGTGTGTCCTAGAGATTGAACCTAGGACCCTATGCATGGTAAACCAGTTCTCTATCACTGTGGTACACCCTTAGCCTCTTGCATACTAATTTAAAATTCTTATAGCTTCCTGGTAAGTCAAATCTCTTATTGCTCTAGGCCTTGTTATCAAGTGTGTCCTAGAGATTGAACCTAGGACCCTATGCATGGTAAACCAGTTCTCTATCACTGTGGTACACCCTTAGCCTCTTGCATACTAATTTAAAATTCTTATAGCTTCCTGGTAAGTCAAATCTCTTATTGCTACTAATTGGGATGAAGGGGAAGGCTGTACATTTTAAGTAGTCGATATGCATAGATAAGCATAGACAAAGCATAGATTAAAGTAAACATAAAACATATTTTGTGAGAGGAGATAATACTATTGTGAGGTCAATTTGGGGAACAAGGGGGAAAGTAGGCTGTAAAAATAGAAGGGGATTTTATTTTGATTCACACTTAAATGACAGAGTGAACAGTTTGCATCTAAGCCATACACAGATTTTTGAATCTAATTTTTCTAACATATATTCAAATTTGTCACAATCATAAGTGATAAGACTTTGATTTGACTTTATATATCTTTTCCTAAAATAAATTATCTTAGCAGAGAGCACAAAATTATATCTAGACTGGCCTCCAACTCGTGGTTCTTCTGCCCCAGCTTCCTGAGTAGCTGGACAGTGTTTCTCCCCAGATAAGACCTAATTCCCCAACTGGTCTACCCTAGCCTTACCTGCCCTACAGAGTTGCCAAAAGCAGGAAAATAATGCTGAAGGTGAGGCAAGGATAGGCTGAAGGTCTGGCATTTTTGATCTTTAGTTTTTAAGATGGATTCTTTTCCAACTAGGTCTTACTTTTGGGAAAGAGGATATTACAGGCCTGTGCCACCACTCCTGGCTTACCATTTACTCTTGTACATTCATTTTAAACATTTATCCTACCACTTCATTTCATTTTTCTTAAAAAATACAGAGAAGCAGAGTTCTATTTCCTTCAGAGTTAAATAATGGACAAGAGCTGCTCTTGCTAGGTTTTCTTTGAGCAATGACCTTTCAAAGGAGAGTAACTGATGGAAAATCAAAGTGAAAGTGTTGCCTCAGAGGCTGGCTCTGCACCAGCTGTGTGTGTCCCAGTTTTACACTAAGGAGTGGCTGTGGTGTGGTGCTGATGTGGTGAGTGAAGATACTGGGTTAGGATCCAGCCCATTTATCTGATGCAGCTGTGGAGGGCTTGCACAATCACGCCAAGGTGCAAGCTCTGGAAGGGGAGAGTTTCTACGGCCTGGATGGGAAACACACGTTCATCTACCGGGTAAATCCCTGCTCTGAATTTTAGCAGGAAGAGCTGGTGCATATATCCAGCAATTGTGTACGATGATCTGTCAGAGACCAAACTTTTATTTCTTTGAATAGGACCTACCTTGCACCCATCTTCTCAGACTATCATCATCAGGGATGAAGTGTTCAGAAAAAGGTGGGTCCCAGCTGGGCTTGGACACTGGTGTCCTTATCTGACAGGAGAGGTATCTATTATGTGACTGGTCTGTGTCCTGCTCAACCACTTCCATGTAGTGAGGCCATAGATAAATTGCTTTATCTGTCTCTGCTTTCATTTCTGTATCTGTAATCTGAAGATAATAGAGTTAGGCCTCCTTATGCACTTTGGTGACACACTTGTCAAGATAAATTGAGGCTGAATTGTAATGTGACTGCAACTTCCCAAGAGTTCTGGGAAGAAAGGCTATGTACAAATAAGAATGAATTACAAATGCCTAGATTTTAATAAAAGTTTAGTAGTTTCCTCTCACAAACCTCAAGGAAGTCCAAAGTGTGGAACGCCATGATTTCTCTCTGCCAGCCCTCAACATTTTCCAAACTCTCCAATTAGATACTAGGAAATAACTAAAATGATAATAAAGTTGTCTCTGCTTCCAGGGTCTCTTTTGCTTCCATGTTTCTTTCTCAGGGTTGTACAGATAGGCCACCATTCTGAACAAGTTCAGGACTCTTAGATGTCAACATCACTGTGATACACTCTGTGGCCAGCATTTAATGAAAGAATCCATCGTGTTATGAATGGCAGACAAGCTTCTTGGGTATCTTTGAGTATTTTTAAGATGTTAAAACAGGGCATTCTTTAGCCAAAGGTTTTAATCTAAACAGGGAAGCTTGGTTTCAGTCTGAAGAAGGGGGAAGTCCTAAAGATAGAGGAAAGGAAGCCCTGGAGACCTTACCTCGCAGGTACAGATGCTGAAGATTAACTTCAGCAGGAACATGGCTGACTTTTCTTACCTGCACACGAGCCTATTCTTGCCTCACCCACCACTGCTGCTCTCTTGCTCCGTGGCTCCTCTGTATGGCAGGCAAAGCAAGGACATGCCCACGGGGGCTGGCATTTTTGATCTCTAGTTTTCAAGGCTGATTTTTTTCCAGGGAAAAGCCTAATAAAATCGGTGCCATAGTAAAATTCATCAGTAAGTTCATTGCTAGCATTAGCAAAGGGAGTCTTTACCGAATTTCCTTGATGAGTGCACTATTCTGTGTTCTCGTGTTCTCTTCCCTCACTGATGGGCTTCTCCCTATTCATTTATAGTCTTCACCCAATCACTTCATGACTCAGCTGGCTGTCAACAAAAGTGTTAATTGGGGCCACCGATGGCACATCCACTTGTCACATTCACTCCCTCTGCTGCTAGGACTCTGATCGTTTGCTCTGTATCCAGCACTTATTTTTAATCTGCAGAAGTTTTAGAGTTTTTCAGGCTTCACACTATGTCGAGTTTAAAGCCTCTGGTTTCATCTATTAATATCCTTCTCTGTGACTGTCATAAAGTGGAGGGACAGTCTTTCACGTCTTTGACTGACCCTTTTTCTTTTAAAATTCAGCTTCCATTTTTGCAGAACATACTGAGATTATTTAAAAGAGAAAGTAGCTTAAAAATACATTTCTTTCCCAATTATGTGGTCTACTTCTCCATGCAGCAGAGCAACATCCTATCACATTTTCTTCTCCCATGTAGCTCCACTGAAATGAAAAGAACTGGTAAATTATCTTTTGAAGAGACAATTATCAGTTGCTTTAATTACGATCAATACAAACTACTGTAGCCTTAAAGACAAGCAAATTTATTGAAGATCTTGGTGGCTGGGTAGGGATGGAAGTGCTTGGGACTATAAAGAAAACAGAGTAGGAGGCCTAAGCGGAGACTTTGGACTAGAGAATAACAAGGGCACATTTAGAGGTCCCAGAATCAGGAGAACCAACAACCATCCATTTACCAGAAAAAACATACAAGCAAACATACAAACACCCCTTCTCTCTTTTTTGCTACTGAAATCATCTTTACAGTATCTCCTTCCCCTTGCACTCTTAATTCTCACTTCATAGGCCTGAGAGAGACTATGATTCCTGGTTGGGTGAAGTTAGGTCACACATTAGAGCTGCGGGTCTACCGCACGAGAGACCAGGAATGCTTGTTTTTCTAGGAACAAGCCACTGTCTCTCCACTATGATCACATATCATAAGGAAATAGCACTTTCCCAAAAGGAAGTAAAAAATGTTAAATGGTTCAAGCGGTCAACAAAGAAAAACACCCACCAAGGAACTGGAGCTTGTGGTTGAATTGCTTAGTAGGTGAAATAGTACAGGTAAGTAAAGTCTAAGGAGAACTTTATGAATCAGACAACATCGATAAAGTATCCACTTTGTATCCAGTTATACAAAGTAATTCTAAATAGCAATGTCTGGCCAATAAGAATTTTTAATGGTATTCACAGCCCAGTGGGCATCAGAGATGGTCTCTGAAGTTTTTCATTATCTCGTACATTATATGCAGCACTGTACTTGAGATGCAGAAAGAGAAGAGAGGGAATAAATTTGAATAGAGGAAAAAGGAGAGGGAACATGGGAACCAATGGGGGATTGCCAGTGTTTTACATGTATTATCTACAAGTTAACATTTTGTGGAAACTTAGAATTGCTTTTCAAACTCTTTAGGCGATCTACTTCATTTTCTCTGTTCAGTTCCCTTTCTCCACTGTAACAGCTGAGGTTATCTGCATATTGGTTCAAGTATTTAAATAAATGAAAAGGCCATACATATTACTACCCATTCTTAAGCAATTTTTCTCCATATCAAACCCATTTTATGCATCCCACTATGGGTTCCAGGTGTAAAAAGATTCATTTTTTTTTAGGAGGGAACATCAAAATTAAGAGATTTAGAAAACCACCCATTATCTTCATTCTTTTTATAATTAGCAAGGAATGGGCTAAGGGAAGCATCAAGTGGAAATTTTTCAGACATCTTTTCTTTGGATACCTTTTTCTGAAGATGACAAAGCAGATTTGTCTAATTTGATGAGCTGACTGTTGTCAGGCAGATATCTTCATTAAGTCTGTGTAGGAAGAAAAAAAAGAATAAAAAAGAAAAAAAAACCAGGGAGCTTTGCTCCTGGTACTTTGCATAGGGAGGCAGAGGTCTTGCAGGGTACTCTGAAAGAGTAGCTTTCAGTATTGTGTGTGAGATGTTTGAGTTAGTAGTGCTTTAGGGCTAAAAATACTTGTGTGAAACATTTTCTGTGTGAAACATCTCATTTTTTGTAGTTTTGGAGGGTGCTTTATTATAACCTACTTCAGAGAACAGTAACAGTTAAGTTATTTAGGTCATGAAGCATGTGGAGGGCTCTTGGCAATTAAATGAGATTAATCAAAGCTAAGAAAACTGAAAATGGGCTGGAGTAACATCCTTGCCTACAGTGATCTCTACTTGTGCAGTGATTTTTTGGTCAACACTGTTGACTAAATCTCAGTATTGTCTATTCCAAGCAGAAAAGATAAACAATTGCATGTAAGTCCTCTAGCCATTATTTCTCTTCCCTTCCTTTATTCCCACTTGGAAGATCAAAATAGTCTTTCCTCTATAATCTCTTAGGTTTGATTCTTTTATGTTTTCAAAAAGCTTGTCAAGTACCCTTTCTCGAGATTTATTTTTATTTTTGGTTCATTAGTTCTTTTCAAGTAATCTCACATGTCTCACACAGGTCATATTATCATTTTTGTTTAAGTAGCAAAGAATCTCAGCAATTCCTGGGGATAGATTTATTTCTCTCAGCAACTAGGTTACCTCAGGGGGACTAGGTAAGAAAATGGCTAAACAAATAAGAAGCTTAGCTTGTGTTGGTTAAGTAAGCACGAGGATCAGCCAGTAGGATTCACTCAGAGATGGCGAAGTTAACAACAGTGGCAGCCATTTTGGATAAAATCTGTTCTCTTCATTCAGTTATATATTATGATAGTTATTATGTATCTTTAACTCTAAAACTACAGGTGATGAAATTATGCCTGTCAATCATTTTGATAATGTGGAAGGACATTATAAGAGCAGCCACTATAAAATGCTATGCACAGTCTAACTGACAAAAGAATCAGGGTTAAGAAAATAGTGCTTCTAGGACCATTTTCTTTCCTCTTTTCCTCTAGCTCTTCCAAGTGTTAGTTCCTCCCACGCCACTATACAGATGCTGACTGTACATTCCTAGGCCTGCATCTAATCATTCTTCTCCTCCCCAGGTAGCACAAATCTTGAGAAAGGAAGTGGAAAAAATGGCATAACACTTTGGAACAGCATGAGGAGACAGATCAAGGGAGTATCATCAGATTCAGAATGAAATGGGCTAATGGGTATAGGGATGAAGTGATGGACAGTGAGTGACCACTTTAAAACATAACACATAGAACTGGAACAACATACACTTAATGTAATGGGTTGTCATTTGAAATTATTTTTAGAATCAGTTTATGGAGATCAAAAAAGATTAAAATGAACTTACAATACCGATGCAATTAACAAGAATTTATTCAAAGTCTGCACACTGAGTACTATTCTACTTGCTGGGGAACACAGCAGGCAAGAAAGCGAAATTTTGCTGTCACAGAGCTTGAATTTAGAACACACATACAATAAACAAACATGTATGTGTTCAGTATGTTGGGTGATGAGATCTCCAGAGTAAAACGAACTAAGGAAGGGGTTGAGGCGGGGTGGTGGGGAGGCAGCTGTATTATATAGAATTGGGTCCAACCCTAATCAGTATAGAATCCCTAGTAAGACAGCATCTTACAGAGGCCTGAAGGAATCACCGCATGGATGTCTGAGCAAAAAGTGTCCAGGCGAGGAAAAAGCAGACAAGGAATTCCCACAGAAGGAGCGGGCTAGCGGCGGAGTGTGAGGAAACTCCAGGAGATGGGGCCGCTGAACCCCAGCAGTCCACAGCAGTAGGAGCTGAAGTCAGACGCCTAAGTGTGCGTAGAGCCTGACAAGGCCTTTCTGCCCTCTGTGTCCCGAGGGGCGGCATCTGCCCGTTCCACCAACCCCAGATCAGAAGAACTTGTAAGAAACGGAATAAGAGTGTCAGTACTAAACAGGGGTGGGCTTTTTCCTTGCCTTTCTTCCCTAAATAATACGGTATAATGACTATTTACATAGCTTTTATATTGTGCTGTGCATTATAATTAATCTAAAGCTGACCTAAGGCATCCAGGAAGGTGCATGGAGATGAGGTGCGACTGCGGGGCCATTTTATATAAGGGAATTAAACATTCCTGGATCTTGGCATCCAAGGGGGAGGGGGAACTAGAACTCATCAACTGCAGGTACTAAGGGCTAACATGCTCATATAGCAGGGGATGATCACCCTCTTTTATCTCTCTAACTTTTTTTTAAACAAACATGTTGTCAGCATGTATTTGAAGTACACAATGATTACACTCACCAAAGGGAGTTGGCACATATCCATATGCATTCTTTTAATGCTTTAGGACGTTATCCAACTCCTATCTTATGAACACATCACTGGGGAGAAGCTGGGTGAAATGGAATTTCTTTTTTTTTAATTTTATTATTATGGCTGGCCCAGCCTGCCCTGTAGGTGGGGCTGGTGCAGCACGTGGTGCCAGGAATTGAACCTCGGTCCCTGAGGTTGCCTAAACTTTCCTAAGCAGGTGCTTTAGACCTCCGAACCACCTCACCAGCCCTGTGGAGTTTCTATTTTTGAGGAGTCCCTATACTGATTTCTATAGTGGTTCTACTAGTTTACATTCGTACCAATTGCCCGCACATCCTTTACCAAATTTGTTATTTGATGAAATTTATTGTGAATATTTACAAGTCTTAGTATAGATGTAGCTTTACATCCCTTTTGAGTAATATCTTGGAGAGGAGTGGCTGGGTCGTGTGATTTCTGTGCATTTAGCATCCTAAGAAACTGGTGAATTTTCAAGTGGTTGGTCCATGTATGTGTGAGTTTCAGTAGCCTCACATCCTTGTCAATACTTTTTTTTTCACAGCTTGCGCATGCTTGGCAAAGTCCTCCCACAGACCTACATTCTCCTGCTAACACTTTTTAGATAGTGTTTTAAATTTTAACAATTTAATAGGTATGCGGTGTTATCTCATTTAGGGTTTAATGTTCATTTCTTAAGGGCTAATGAGGTTGAGTGTCACTTTATGTGTTCATTTGTTGTTCATATATCCAGGGTAAAATTTCTGTTCAAATCTCCTGCCTATTAAAGAAAATGGATAACTCAGACTAAGCACCTGCAGGTTCGATCCCTGGCACCACATGCTGCGCTGGCCCCACCTCTGGCATGCTGTGCTGGCCACCAAGTCTAGGCGTGGTGGTGTATGCCTGTAATCTCAGCACTGGAGAGGCTGAAAATAGTCCAAATTGCATAGTGAGACCCTCTACCAAATATATTTAAAAAAGTAAAAAAGAAAAAAATTGTGTTGTTTCTCATCTTATTGTTGCTCTTGGAAAGTTCTTTACATAATCTGAGGATGCGGGTTGGGGTATAGCTCATTGCTAGAGTGCTTGCCTAGCATTCCAGAGGCCCTGGATGTAATCCCTAACATCACCAGGTGAAAAACAAAAAACAAGAACTTGGTATCCTTTATCAGATATTAAATTTCAAACATTTTATCCCATTTTTTTCTTGTATATGTGTGTGTTTGTGTGTGTATTGTGTGTGTGTGTGTATTTAGCAGTGTCTCACTACACAGATCAGACACATACTGATCCTACTGTTTTCAGCTTCCCAAGCACTGGCATTACTGGTGTGTGCCACCACGCCCAGTCTCAATTGCCATCTCAGTGCGCTTCAGGGGCAGGGACAGGGATCACCAAGTGCGGTCCCCACATCTGCCTAAGCGGGGGTTTTAATCCGCTGAGCTATCTGGCTGACTCTTATCCCAGTCTTTTTGATTGCTATTTTAATTAAGTTATCTTAAAAGTTTCTCTTCAGGGTTTGGCATTATGAATTTAATTTAAAAATAAGATGAGCATATTCAAAGATAGTTTAAAAAATAATCACTAAAGAAAGAAAAAGTTAGGATCTGATAGCCCAGCCTCACATCACTTCAGTCTCCTTTAACTCGGAACACTCCCCTCTTCCGCTCTAGTCTTTCCTATCCTTGACATTTTGAAATAGCATGGACCAGTTGCTTTGTAGGATGTTTCTCAATTTGAGTTTGTTTGCTGTTTCCTCATGATTAGGTCCAGTGTGTTTCCTTTTGGCAGGAAAACTACAAAGATGAAAGACGATATTTATCTCTCCACTGGTTGTACCATGGGATGCATAAACTGGATTCCCCTTCATCCTGATGATGTTCACTGTGGTTAGTACTTTAGTGTCCTTCATTAAGAAGACTTCGTTTTTCTCCTCTTGCCTTATGACTCTCTTCTAGTGAGACAGTACGTTGTAGGAGTACACAGATTTCTGGTCCATTATCAAAATTTCACTCACTAGTTTAAGTATCCACTGGTGATTGTTATCTAAATTAATTATTATACTTGTCCTATAAAAGATTGTCCTCCCTCCTTCTCTCCCTCCCTTTCTTCCTCCCTCCTTCCCTCCCTCCCTCCCTCCGTCCCTTCCTTCCTTCTTTCCTTCCTTCCTTCCCACTTGTGCTTTCCACACTAATGTGAATTCATGTATTAATTCCTTAAGTAGGTTTAAATTAATTATCCTCCTGCTAAAACGAGTCTCAGTTTCAGCCACATAAGACCTTAGCTCACTAGCTCTTGCTAGAGCTTTGTGATTTTTAAGTGGCTTCCTTACTTTCCCCACAATAAGATGTTCTAAGTTCAACTGGCATTTCCCATGTCCTATGCTGGAATGAGTTATTTTCCAAGGAGCCTTAGATTTTTTTTAGTAGGAAGTGTATCTAGAAGCCCAAATTTAAATATATTGTCATAGTTACTAGGCAGTGAATACTTCTAACATTTCTCAGTGGATCATTGGATAGTGCTGAGAAATCCATCATCTATCTGTCTGTCTATTTTTATTTTTCTTGCATAATATTTAATATATTTCATATTTGATTGTAGTTCATTGTCTTCAGAATGAAAGTATGCCAAATTACTGCATTTGCAAGTAACTTGAAATGTCCCTTTTGCCTCTACCCCTTCCGGTATGTTTATGTTATTCTTCTGAATCATAAGGTTCATTTGCTTTCGTTTGTATTCTTGTTGAGGAATAAATTTACTCACTATAAATTTGTGACTGCTAAAACATTGACGTGGTTCAAAAGTCAAAGAGAATAGAATGAAATATCAGCACTCCCAACTTTCCCATTTTACTTTAAACTCAAAAATAGTTTTAAAGGTTTAAATTTTGACTGTGGTCCTCCTCGTTTAAAACTCTATAATCATAAACTGTCTCATTCCTGGCATGATGGGTCCTGCCTAATTTCCAGCTTTTTCCTTGTGTAGGTATCTTTCTTGCTCAGTGGGCTTTTGCCACACAAAGTTTCCTTTCAGTCTGTTGAATAGTTGTGCTTCTTCATTTCCTAGGACCTTTTCATATACGACACCTGTGTCTTAGTCTGTTTTCTGTGGCTATATAACAAAACACTGGAGACTGGATAATTTACAAAGAAGAGAGGTTTATTTTGCTTACTGCTCTGGAGGCTGGGAAGTCCAAGACTGGTGTTAGCCTTTGATGAAGTTCACCATGCTGCATCTTAACATGGCCCAAGGCATCCCATGGTGCAACAGAGTGAGTCCGAGAGAGCTTGTTTTCTCCCAGTGGTTTCACTCCAAATAGCTTGAACATGTCAGGTTGAGGACTTAGCTTCCAACACATAGGATTTGGAGGACACATTAAAGCCATGGGAGCCCTGCGTCTGCAACATTTGTTTCCTTCCCTTCGCTTTGTCAACAGTAATCCATATTTCAGGCCCAAATCAAAGGTCATTTTCTCTGGGAAGCCTTCTCTGACTGCCTCTTTTTCCACACCACTAAAAATAAACTCCATCATGTCTCCAGGTATTTTATCCTCACATTTCCTTCATGGCTCTGATTGAAGTTTGCCATTATATCAAATCGTGGCTACCTGGTTCACAATACCACAGATTCTATCCACAGCAAATATTTGTAAAATTCAGAAAAGAGCAACAGAATAAAAAAGTATGAAGTTCAAATTAATATTAGTCTCAGGAATGAGATAATTTGTACGTTAATATTTTAGCTGATTCATAGTTACCTTGTGCACTCTTTGATAGCTCAACTGGTAGAGTGAAAGACTATAAGCCCAACAGACATAGTTATCTTAATTTGCCTATAAATTCACATCTATTTGTCTGTTTTCCTACCAGTTAAGATACAAAATCAACATGGACTTGGATAAATTGACCATAGAAAGTTGGAGTTTCACTAGAAAATTCCAAACAATGCCTTTTCAATAACAAAGTCCTAGGAAAAAAAGAGACATTTAAGGAATTGAGGGCAGATAAGGAAAACACATAGTTACTATAGTTTCCTGTTGCTAAGTGCAGGAAGCAGATAGAACTATGAGAGAGACAGAGAAAGCCATTGCTTGACACAATGCAAATGAGCTGTTCTACTGTGTGAGCGAAATTCCTTTTCATTATTTTTATCGTGTTTTCCAGTATGTTTCTATATTTGCTTCTAGGCCCGTGTTAGTCTCCTTGTTGCTGTCAATAACATAATGTTATCGATTGCATGAATAGTAAACAGAAGTTTATTTTGATTTCAGCATTGGGTGGCCACATCTGGTGATGGCTTTCTGGCTAGCAGGTCCCAGAGCTGAGCAGGGCATCAGCTGGCAAGAGAGGAGGAAACTGTGTGCTCTGTGTCTCTCCCAGTCTTTTCCTGGGGTTCCGCTTTAATGACCTTGTCTAACCCTCATCCCTTTCAAAGGCCCCCTGTCTCAATACTACAGCCGGATTACCTTTCGTCCTCTTTCTTTTTGGTACTGGGAATCAAACTCAGGACCTTGTGAGTGGCAGGCAGGCACTGTGCTGGTGAGCTACATCCCTGGCCACCTTTCATCCTCTTAGTGCCTCAGAAGGGGATTGTGCTTCAGCACATGAAGACTTGGGGACGCATTCAGATTATATAGAATGATTTTAATTCATAACATTTATAAGTACAGATAATTTGATCCACTGTCCATTAAAATTACACCATACTGCTCAGGCTAGCCTTTAACTTGAGATCCTTCTGCCTCAGACCCTGAGTAGCTGAGACTGTGGGCATGGACATTGTGCTTGGGTACCATCTCACTTTAAAAGAATAAGTAGGTTAAAGACAGAAATTATTGTGAAACCAGTGGAATTACAGTTTAAGGCTCTTCCCAGAATGGCTCATTTCAAAGCCTTGGAGAGAGCCCCAACAAAGGATTTGCATGACTTACAATTGTGTAAAATTTGTAAACTTTTTTTTGAGATAGTGTCTTGCCATCTTGCAGGCTGGCCTGGAGGTAGAGCTCTTCCTACCTCAGGAGGTAGTTAGGATTATAGGCAAACCCCACCATACCCGACCCCAAATTTACAAACTTAAAATTGCAACCAGTTAGCGCTGCTATCTCACTCAGGCTTTCCGTCCCTTCTCCTCTGGTGTGAGAGTTCATAACTGAGGGTGTGCTTGGCGAATCCTGCAGTAGACAGGTGCTTCCATGTGTAATTAGGCATTTTTGTGAAAGAGTTGCTTCCAGAAAACATTTGCTGCTCACCTGGCATTGCGACACAAAGGGGCAAGAGCAAAAATCTTATTGTCACAGGAATGTGTCCCAAAGCACCAGGTATTGAAGCTTGAAGGCAGTGGAAGAAGAAAGAGTTAGAGAGCATGCACTGAGAAGCTCGTCTAGAGAACTCTTCTAATCAACAAAAGTCTAGAATCATGAGCAGAGAGTTCTCTTATCAACACCTTATCAAAATAGATGGTTCTCGCTTGTTGGAAATATACTTAGTGATGCAGACCATCCGAGGACAAATGGATTGGACAAGAATTAGGCAACGTAACATTGAGTTAATCTTTTTGGTTGCCCAGCACAAACTTGAAGTCAGCTATGAAAACAGTGACTGAAGAGGCTTGGAAGATAACTCCATGGCACAAGTGCCTGCCTGGCAAGTGCAAGGTTGTGAGTTCAAACCCTGGTCCCGAAAAAAAAATAAGAAAAGAAAACGGTGACTGTACCCTGCCTTTTAGCACACAGCACAGTAGGCCCTGATGTGTCAGATGGCTGAGAATCCATCATACTTTGTCCTTAGAGTGTGGAGTGGTTCTGATGAAACAGAAAGAACTAGGCTTAGTGTTGCCTCAAGGCTCAGCTACTCTGGAAGCTGAGGCAGGAGGACCACTGGAGCCAGGGGTTTGAGTAACACAGTGGGACCTTGCCTAAAAGGCAAAAAACAGGAGGGGACAGGGGTGTGGCTCAGTGCCACAGCATTTGTCTAGCATGCAGGAGACCTTGGGTTTGATCTCCTGCACTGCAAAAGAAGAAAACAATAGCAGCACATTTTAGGGGTTAGTGGACTGTGAGGCCTTGGATTTGATCCTTAGCTCTGGAGAAAATGTCAAGAACAGCACCACCACCAACAACAGTAACAATTACAACAACATGACAAAACTTAAACAAAGCAAAACCATGTTGCAGTATACACTAGTAATAATGCAACGCTATAGACCAGAAAAATATCTCATAACAAAATTCCTACACATTCTGGTTAACTTAGTCAATAGAGCAGCCTAAGAATAATTTGATTACATATTTACATAGCCGATGTAATGCATCAACAACTTAAAAGCGTAAATATCTGAATGCCTCTTGTGTTAAAATTAATTTTGCATGCATTTTCAGAGTATAAAGTCAAAGAATTTATTTATCAGCCAATTATTTAAAATAAGCAATTTTCTATATTGTGCAAGGTTTACTGTATTTATTGGATTTTAAATTGTATTTTGATGCAATCTATTTTCTCTTTCCAAAACATACATTCATTTCTATTCTTAATTTTGTATTTTTCACCTTATTTCTTTATTTACTTATTTATTATTTTAAGGAGAGCTTCTTCAGATTGGCATCCTTCGGCAGTAGGTAACTGTGTGTTGTCAGGACCGAGGGCCTCTTCCGCCCTTGCCAAGGAAGTGCTACCATTCCCTCCTTGCATGCAGCACAGGCTAGAACAGTTTGAGACTGTAGTGGCCG
>PVKN010008540.1:0-25009 GCA_004027915.1 Capromys pilorides | reverse complement strand
TATATCAATAATGTTTTCCAAATGCATAATACTCAATTTTGTGCCAACTGGTCATGTCTGCTTTTTAGCTTGCTTTGTCAAAGTAAATGAAAGAACTTAAAACCCTTGAAATTTCAACCTAACTTTTGATGTATTCCCAAGTTTCAGCTTTGCTGCACTAAGAATACAATAGCAACTAAGATATGATTATACACAATATAAAGGTTACTGAAGTTTATTTAGCTCTAAAACTTTTCATGCTTCATATACAATAAAATATATTACAATGATCACTTTTTAATGCTTTATTCATTGATTAAAAGAATATACATTTAACATAAACCATACAACATCAGTCATCAGGTCAAACATTCCGCTGGTTTCCTTAAGGTTTCTGTCAGGAGTTATTTTATCTGATTACATATACAAGATAAAATCTCACCACATCTGGCATTTACACACACTGTGCCAGTGGATTCACACTACTGATGTACGTATAAAATCCGCATGGTATGTGCTCACTGGAGACAAAACAGTGCACACCTGTCAGAAGGTCATTTAATATAAGATGGTAAAACCATTTGTAAAACATATAAACTTTTTCCATAAATAGAATCATATCTGGACATCTGTTGCATAAATTGTGTTTCCAAAGCTTACAATAGAGCAGCCAGGTCTCAGCACTGCTGGGCACCCACGTTGGCTACTTACTTTATTATTGCAGACTGTCCTTTAACGTTAAATGCACAACATTCGTACCACTTAAAACTGGGTCAGGTGGAAGTCTCACAGAGACCACGTCTGTACCGCGGTTGCCCTGAAACAGTTAAATTGGCTTTTAAAGCCTCTCAGATATAACAAGGTTTTAAAACATACTTCATGGAATGTTCTTCATGTATAATAGCAGCTCATACCTATGATAGAACAAGCTTTCAGGTTTTCGTTTCTTTCCTTTACATTCACTATTCACAGTGAAACAGGTGCATGTTTTTTTTTTTTTTTTTCTTTTTTTTTTTGTTTTTTCAGAGTTGAGGTTGCTGACTGAGCCACAGCACAGCTGTGTACCACAGGTCGAAATTCGACCTTAAATATTACACTCTAGCAGTATCTGGCTGGCCAGAGTGGGCCGGCCCCTGCCAGCATGTGGGCACTTCATTTAAGTCTATTCTTTGGCAGCTGACACGCGTGCTGACAGAGAAAAATCCAGTGACTCATTGCAAGGGATTTCACGACTAATGTTTTAAGCATGTGTGTTCACAACTCTACTTTGATTTTGCTCCGGAGGTTTTACCCTGGAATAGCTTCTTTCTTCCTCCACTTGAAATCTGGGCTGGAAAGCTAACTCAATGTATAATGTAATGGATGAATAAAATTATGTCAGATATAGTTAATAAAAAATCCAACAGTTTGAGTATTCATGTTTATGTAAATGCATTAAAAAATGGATTAAGCAATGTTCTACTCTAGTACTACAAGAAATCCACCATGGTAATTGGTGATATCAATTATTATCTAGGTAATGAAAGTTAGTTGGCTTTCCGTTAAAGATAACCATTTGGGACCATAGTATCTTTCTTCCATTTCAAATCAAATTAATGAAATGCTGCTGGAATACATAGATGCAGTGCATTGCATACAAATCCACCAGGCTATGGATATATATATATATATACACATACGTATAAAAATATTTTGGCTCCTGAGCTCTGAACTCTGACACACAAAGAATAAAAATATCAAAAGGCAGAGTAACTCAGTGAAAAACAAAGTTAGCCAGCAACCTCAGACAATCTTCGGTTGTAGTCCTTAAGGTCTAGTAAGGATTTTATTAACCGTGAAAGCCCTATACAATGTCACTTTGAACTTCTAAACCAATACCCGACTACGTTCTTTGATCAAGAAGTAGAATATACATATATCATTCTATAAAGCTAATACTGATTAAACACAGCACAAAGGGATTAATTCACACTACTGAAAAAAAAAATAATGGGACCCTACTTGCATATGTAACCACAGGAATTGTACATTTAAAAAAAGCTAAACATCTTCACTGAAGGTTTGCATCTCTCTGTAAAAATGACGATTTGGTTCAGTGAAGACACTGAGGGACTCGATGTCCATGACTGCATGCCAAGGCTGACCCAGGCCGAGGGATACCTGCTCAATAAGGTTATGCACTGGGTCCACATCCTGGTCAGCCAGTTCACCTTGGTCAAAATCAATGCTTTCTTCCGTGACTTCAAGCACTCTTAGATCAGAGCCACGGAGGCGAGCAATGGCAATGAGGTTGTGCGCCCACACTGTGTAACCTTAAAAGCAAACAGAAGACAATGTTACATTTTGTCTCTTTGATAACTTAAGTCTTTTCCTCATTCTGTGCTTCTTGAGAACATTCGAACATGCCTGGCAACATGTTATTTCTTAGTGGACGGAAAAAAAAGCCTCTTAGGTTATGGCTGGCTCAGCCTGCCTGGGGCTGGCACAGCGTGTGGTGCTGGGGACTGAACTGTGCCCCTGTCGCTGCCTACGCAGGTGCTTTAGACTGCTCCACTATCTCACTGGCCTGTGATTTAAAAGATCTTTTTAGTGTAAAAATAAACCTGTTAGAGGAAGGGGGAAAAAAAATGACTTCAGGGCCAGGTGTGGTGGCACATGTCTATAATCCAAACACTTGAGAGGCTAAGACGGGAGTTCAAGGCCAACCCGGGCTACAGAGTCACATCCTGTCTAAAAAACCAAAAAACAAAACCAAAAAAACCCCACAGAAAGATTTACCTAAATGAATTTTTAAATAATGTGTCATTTTTTAAAATTGCCCATTTTACTTAACACTTTCAAGTTTCTTTTTAATACTTTTAATATTGATCTATATTTTGATACTACCTCTCATATTTGGCCAAATTATAAAGCAAAATATGAAAAGCAATACACATTTCCATACCTACGTAAGCTAAAAAGTTTCAAAACTAATGAAACAGAGCTAACAGAGTTTAAGACAGTCTTACAGACTATTTTCTGTCTTTAAGTATCACAAAAATAAAATGTTTTTAATTTGTCAGAATAGCAACTTTATTCAAACGAGAGTAGCTGATGTTAAAATGAATGGCCTCACTAAGAAATAAACATAATCAATGGAATCATTTTCTTTTTTTTGCGGGACCGGGGTTCGAACTCCCGACCTTGTACTTGCCAGGCAGGCACTTGTGCCATGGAGCTATCTCCCTGGCCCCTGGAATCATTTTCTTAAAAATGCATACAAACTAATACCTTAATGTTAGAACTGTCCAGGCTATCACTTGGGAGACTGAGGCAGGAGGATCACTATGAGTTCAAGGCCAACCTTGGTTACAAAGTGAGTTCCAGCCAGCCTGCAAATGAGCTACAAAGTGAGTTCAAGCCAGTAAAACTCAAGTCACACCCACACACCCCCACATCCCCACATACCCCAATTCTAAAAGATGAGGCAGTGACACAAAAAATATTTTCTTTTTCTTCTGTGTTAATACTCTTCAGAGGATCTTATGATTACAGGAAATAATACTGTAGATATGTATGTTTCCTCACATGAATTAATTTCAAATGGCTTGTGTGTGTGTGAAATAGATGAAGACAAAGGTTAAGAGGGAAGTTGCAACAGACTGCTCAGGGGCTGAGGTATGACTCAATTTCTTATCTACAGGGCCTCACTACACAGATCAGACTCATAGTGATCCTTCTGTTTTTCAGCCTCCCAAGCACTAGGATTACAGGCGCACAACACCATGCCCAGTCTCAATCGCATTTCAGTGTGGACGGGGCCGGCACAGCAGGCTGGGGATCAAGACCCCAGCCCCCGGGTCTGCCTAGGCAGGCACTTTAATCCACTGAGCTATCTGGCCAGCCCTATGACTCAATTTCTAAGTGATGTATTTTACAAACTTAAAAGCATAAGAATGTATGTGTCAATTTGTTATAAGATGTCTTAAAGTCATAAAGTCAGGGCTATCTTTTCACAGCCATAAACTATGTTATGTGTGATGCTAACCGCAAATTATGGTGAATAAAATTACATACCATGAATTGCGAGGAGAGCGAGCTTTGTGCACTTCCATGCTAATAAAACCAATGGATCTTCATTTCTGTTGTCACTAAGATCTGGAAAGCCAGACGTATCAATCACATCATTCATCAATATAAAATGAGTGAGGAACTTGTCATACTGCCTGGATATGAGATCCACGATAGCCCCTGAAACACAGGTGACATAGCTGTCAAAGTGAATCCTCTCCAGTGGTATACTGGGTTTCAGGATCTTCAGCATGTCTTCACTTTTGATATCGAATGCCATGATGTAGACGCGAAGACTAGCGCTCTTTCGTGACAGGGCTTTCCAATGCTCATCGTTGGGCATGTTGTCCAGGGACTTGTGCATCACAGAAACATTGTGGACCAGGAGAGACAGTCGCTGCAAAGGCACATGGTTGCTATCGGTTAAGACTCTCGCCATCTCAGCTGTAAAGTCACAGAAGTCCAGAGCAAGTGAGCGCAGATTGACAAATCGCTCCAGTTCCACTGCAGTGATAAGAGTGCTGTTGCCAGGGATATTGTTGTCCAGTAGACTCAGGTGCTCCATGGTGTTGGCAATGGAGTTAGAGAGAGATGACAGTGATGTTGGGGTCACTATTTCCAGCATAAACCCACAGGACAGCCACTTTAGCTGCCTACTATTACTCAGTATTTCTTCAAACAGTTGCTGAATTCTATAAGGAAAATAAGGCACAGTGATCTGATAAAGAGCTCTAATGTTTTTCAAGTGTCACAATGTTTATTGATAGATACAAGTATATAAAATCAGGGCATGTACATGACTTGATAAATTAAGTGTACTTAATTTCAATGCTATAATGAGAGGGACCAATTCAAATTCTCACCATGTGTTTCACACCCACAAAAACCACTTTAAAGGCATTCACGATCTTATTTGAAATAGGTGATAAATGGTATGTAATGCTGAGATACATTTTCTCTCATTACTTAATTTCTATTCAACTCACAATAAATACCATTAAAATTCACATTAAAATATGATGTGAAGTATATAGAAATGTTAAATATAAAAATGTTTCTTACCGAAGGAATACAGCATTTTATATCAATGTGGGAGAAAAAGCTGTTAACATACAACTTATAGCAAGGTTATGTAAAAATTAACAAATTTATTTATGTATTTATGTATTTATTTATTTATTTTTGTGGGACCAGGGTTTGAACTCATGACCATGCACTTGCCAGGCAGGCACTTGTGCCACGGAACTATCTCCCCAGCCCCAAAATTAACAATTTTAGGCAGAAGTAATTATCCAGGAAGCTATTCTGATTTGTCTTAAAAGATTTAGCACATGAAATGACATATACTGATTACTGTATTACATCATTATTATGACGTGTTCTTTTAGAAAATAAAATCACTGCTCTTCTACCCCACTTCATACTTTTATAGAAAAAGGCTAGAATTATTGAGGTAGGACTGCTCTACAAACTATACACTTACTGTTTAATTTTTTTGCCATCAGGGTCCACCTTGCTGAGGTATGTATTTGACAAACTTCCTTGCTGTTGTAGAACACTTATGTCTCCAAAAAGGCTAAATTTCTGGAGGTTCCTACAAGAAAGGTTAAAGTGATTTTTTAAAATAAATACATAAAAAATATAAATAATTAAGATAAAAATATGCAAAAGTGATAATCTATAAATATTTTTACTTTTAACTCTTTGGAATCCAACTCAGCACTTTCACACTGTTGTATGCACACAGTACAAAGCAACACGGCATGGGAGAAACTGTGTGAACTTCTAAGGAATAAGGAGCTGGGTATTGAGACTGGTCCCGAGCTCACACTTTAATGACTGTGGCAGTCTCTCAGTGTGCTTGAGACTCAGCTCTTCACCAGTTTGAAATTAAACCCTTTCTACAGGACTTAAGTCTAAGTAACAAAATGATGTAGACCTGTGTAAGCTCCAAATTTCATACAGATGTTCATTATAAGATTTTCTCAAACAAGGAAATGTGTTAAATAGGCAGAGGCTGGCCAGAAGTTGGCCTTACCCCCTAGGAATACTAAAATCTTAAGAGAATTTTCCTCAGTTTTATGATAAAATATTAATCATCAATGGACAAAAATTTATGTAAACATGTTTTAATTTAAGATAATGTCAGCTATAAAACATATACGTTTCTAACAGTAAAATTCTAAGTAAAGTAGGTGAATGCTTCTATAATTAGATAAAAATGCAACCTGCTAGATTCCATCTCCAGTACTATAAGGGAAAAATAAAAATCAGCTAGATTCCATTTATACTATAAAAGGATGACTTTAATATAAAATGTTTAATATACAACAGTGATGAAAAGATTTAAATAAATGGAAAATGCCATTTAATTTTATGTCTTTAGTATAGGGTCTACAGGGTTTCACTATACAGATCAGAACCATAGTGATTCTCCTGTTTTCAGCCTCCTAAGAGCTGGGATTACAAGCGTACGCCACTACACACAGTCTCAGAGAGCTCCGGGGGCAGGTCCAGCATGGCACGCCAGGGACTGAACCCCAGGCACTGTGTTCAGCCTAGGCAGGTGCTTTAGTATGCTAAGCCATCTGGCCGGCCCTGGAAAAGTGTTATTTTTTATTTTATTTTTTTGATATTACATTATCCTGAATTAATGATCTAGTTTGGCTGAAAGCTTGATTCTAAAACTTGGCTTGAGGAACAGTCACTTATACTTTCAGTCAGATCTCCCTTGATGACCTCCAAGTGTAGGGGCCAAGATACCTGTAAGAGCTGCAGCAGTGACCAAGCGCAGTGAGTGAGGAACAAGAACATGGTACCACGGGAGTGGCTGACACTGTGGTAACTCAGAGAAGACTTCCCTAGATTAACTAAATGTATCTTACAGATGTGTTAAAGGAAGAAGTAAAGAAGCCTCTTGAGCTGACAGGAGCAAAGCGAGCAAATGCACGCAGCAAGTGAGCAGGAGATGAACCGTGGCTGCAGATGCAGAGATCCAGGTCCAAGAAAAGGTTTTGGTTTTCTGTCTTAAACCTAATGAGCTGCCTTCAACTGGTCTGAAGCAGAAAATAATCACGTTAAGTTTTTGTCTGGAAAGTAATACTATAGCATTAAAACCACCTGGGGCTGAAAACAGGAGAATCACTATGAGTCTGATCTGTGTAGTGAGACCCTGTACTAAATATAAAATTAAAGGGGACTGGGGAGATAGCTCCATGGCACAAGTGCCTGCCTGGCAAGTGCAAGGTTGTGAGTTTGAACCCCGGTTCCACACAAAATAACAACAACAACAACAATAAAAACCAAACAAACACCAAAATTAAAAAAACAAAACAGAAAAAGAAACTACCTGGAAAGGAGGGCAAGCTTAAAGTGGGGAGAGTAGGTTGAAAGTATTTCATTTTTTACTTCCTGGAGATAGGACCTGACTATGGAGGTAGGGCTGGCCACAACCCAGGCTGGCCTCAAACTCCTGGGCATCCTCCTGCCTCAGCTTCTCATGTACCACCAAACCGAGCTGAAAGAGTATTTTAATAATAAGGATGAGATATAATGGTAGCTTGATGTGAATTGCTGGTGCTACAGGTAGAGAGACTGCACAGCCTCAAGTTACATATAGAGGTAAAGTGACAAGAATGGGTGCTGGATTAATCTGAGGAGGAAAGGGAGAGAGGATTCCTGAATAACTCCTATGTTTTCTGGGCTGTAGAACTGCAAAGATGGTAGAGTTTTTCATAACAGAAGTGAGTAAAAGATTAGAGCAGGATTCATAAAAGATCAGTCAGGTACTTATGAGCTCAATGTTTTTACACATTCAGTTAGAGGTGTCCTTAAAACATCCAAGACTTGCTGAGCTTTCAAATAAAAGAACCAGGACTATACACAAATGAAAAGCCGACACTCAGTGTGCTTCACAGGGGCTCCACAACATACCCAGGAAAGTGTGTGACAAATGTTCTTTTACTTATGAAAGAATCCCACATAAATCAAGGAGAAAAACATCAAAAGCTAACTAGCAAAAAGATTATGAAGTAGCCAGTCTAGAATATGTCAAAGAAAACAGAGATTAGTAACACACATACCATAATTTCTCTTTATTATTAAAAATTTTCAAATGTTTCTCTAGTTAGCTATTATCACCTTTCTACGTGATGACCAGAAAACTGTAACCTTAAAAAACTTCAAAGACAGATATAATGCTTAATTTTTTTCCATTAAAAACAAGGATATAAACACTGCTCTTGGGAAAACAGCTACTATGTCAGACTCTAAAGGTTCATTACTATAATATATGGAGTCCACCAAAATAATGTATATACACTTCAGGCAAAGAAAAATAGCATGTTTGCTCAACAGATGTTATTACCTTAGTATGGGGGGCCCTAGAAGATGTCATAAATTGCAGAAGACTCACTATACTGCTAGTCCCTAGAGAAGAAATTGAAAATGCATGCGCAGCAATCTCAAAGACCAAGGTTACCCAAATGGCAGTTCACTGTGCTAACAAATGTCTGGGAGGTAATGGCCACCACTTGGAACATCTCCTGTAATTATAGAGGCCAAAGGTAACTTGCATTGATCTCATGAGGTCTCGATAAATTTAGTATTAAAATATTTATAGGTTTTCTTTTCCTGAAGTGTGTACACTTTTTTTTTGGGGTGGACTTGTGTGTGTGTGTGTGTGTGCGCGCGCGCGTGCCCACGGGCCTCTGTGGGCGCTTATTTGCTTAGCTTTCCCTAGCGTTTCAATCTATACTACTCGTCACAGTCCAGGTTGTCCTTCTCCTCGCCCTACATGCAGATGGATCACCCACGTTTCCCAGACTTCTATCCTCTCTCCTACCCTTCTCTCATCTCTTACTTCAACTCCTCTGTATCAGATACTTTCTTATCAAGATCCCAGGAGTATATCTGGGAGCTCATTTAATGTGCAGTATTTGGGTTTATACATGAATATATACTATTTTAAGCACTACATGCACTGAATAACACTATCTCCTAGTGATGGAACAAATTAAAAACACAAAAATAATCTTTCACCATTATAACAGCCAAGATTTCTAGCCAAAGAGTTGCTCTCCATGGCAATTATTGGCAAAAAGGTGATTATATCTCCAGTGTGGTTATCAGCAGTTGAAAGGATTTAATAAAACATTTTCCCAACTTATCTCACAGATGTTATGTGGAATTATACAATTTTAAACAAAGTCTTTTTAATTCTACTTTTCTGTTCAGTTGTAACTAAAATCTCCTTGCAATGTCACTGTTCTAGGCACTTACAACACAGACTTGCTTCAGCAACTCGGTGATCAAAAATTCCATAACATTCAGACCAGTGCTCTGTCTGTACCCAAACAATCTGGACAATTAATACCCAAATGAACTGCATAATCTTAGTACTACTATAAAATTGTGACACGATTTTATCCATTCAGTTTGTTTCTTAAAGTAAACGCATCCCTCCCCAATAATTTCCATTAGCAGGAATTTATTCACTGACTTATGTACATTGTTAAACTCATAACAGGTTAACCTGAAATAATCATTAAAATGTTGAAAAATATTAAATATTACATTTGTTTAGTACAAATTATTTAAGCATTTGCAATTATTTTCTTTTTCATACACATTGGCCTAAACCTTTATTATTGAGATAATAAAATAAAACATGTTATAAGGAACAAGAGTGGCATTGTTTGTCCTTTTAAAGCAGCGGTCTCCAACCTTTTTGGCACCAGGGACTGGTTTTTCCGGGGTGGAGGGTGTGTGTAGGGTTGGAGGGCCTGGATGACGGACCCTCTAGGGTTGTGTTCTCAGGGAGGGCTCTGGCTCCTTGGTATCTAGAGAGGGCCGACCAGACACAGACGGCAGGCGGGGCTCAGGGTGCAGCAGGAAACAGATCGGCTCTGGGGGTCCATGGCTCACCTCCTGCTGTGGTCCTATTCCCCACAGGCCAGACAGGTGCAGGCGCAGCCCTTGGGCCCCTGCTGTAAAGGGGATGCCCATGGCCAGCAGTGAAAGTGCACTGCAGGAAGTCAGGAGTCCAAAAATGCTGTAAGTCTCTGAACTGCAGTTTTCTTACTTTAGTGAGAAAATGTCTAGGTTATATTAAAATGGAAAAAAACTTGTCATTTTGGGCTCAAACTACCATTCGATTTTGGGGAGCTATGTCTGCAACAGCTGCAGCATATGCTGACAGAGGTCACAGACAGCTCAGGCTGCATCTGTTAGTTTCTAAGGCTTTGAGCAGTGGTGCTATTAAGTGAGAGTAACGTTTCAAATCTGAGATACCCAAATGAACTGCTGTTGCTTTGTGACAGGGTCTCGCTAGGTAGTGCAGGCTGGGCTTGAATTTGTCTGAGCGCTGGGCTTGTAGGTATGCACCACCGCATGTAGCTTACACCAATTTTCTTTTTCTTTTTTATTTTAAGGAAGGGTCTACAGGGACAGGGTGTTCAGGGTCTCACTACTAGATAGGATTCGTAGTGATCCACCTGTTTACAGCCTCCCAGGAGCTGTGATTACAGGCGCTCACCGCCACGCCCAGTCTCAGTGTCTCAGTGTGATGGAACCCTGGCCTCTGCATCTGCTTGCAGGTGCTTTAATCAGCTGAGCTATTTGGCCGGCCCCCACACTCAACAAATTTTGAAGTGCTATTCATTTGTATAAATTTAAACTGAATTCTATCCACTGACTCCAATTTATACTAAAGTTGGAGTTAGAGGACTTGGAAGGCAGGTAGGACAGTATATTCATTATCCTGATGGTGTTTATTCTCTGATAAACTATTATATACTCATTTTTTTTATTTCCAAGTCTTACAATAAGGCATTATAAAACATAATGCTACAATCTGGAAAAATGAGGACTGAGAACCTTGCTTAGAGGTAGAGCACAAGTGGCTAGCATTTTCTTGAGGATTTTTGCACCTGTATTTCAGAGGCATGGGCCCACGGTTTGGTTTCGTCTAGTCTAGTCTAGTCTAGTCTAGTCTAGTCGTCTAGTCTAGTCTGTCTGTCTGTCTCTCTGTCTCTGTCTCTGTCTGTCTCCTTCCTTCCTTCCTTCCTTCCTTCTTTCTTTCGTTCGTTCGTTCGTTCGTTCTTATTGAGGGCAATGCTGACCTGACAAGTTTAAGGACTAGAATTAGTCCTTTGATGGAATTTAGCAACAATGCTAGCTGGTCCTGTGCTTTTCTTTTAGCGAGTTTCTGGTTCCTGAGTCATTCTTTTTACTCATCCTGATCTACCATGTTTTCAGTTTTGCATGACTCAATGTTGGTATGTTCGGTAGATTGTGGGAAATTCTTCATTTCCCTTAGATTATCCAGTCCACTGTACCAATAATGATCTTCCACGAACTTTACACTTTTTCTGTCCTTTTCAGATTTTTCCATTATTAGAAACACATCACTGGAGAATTTAGGAAAAATTTTAAAGTAGCTTTTACTGTTACAAAAAATATTAACTAAAATCATTCTAAAAAGTTAAGAAGGGCCGGCAAGATGGTTCAGCGGACTAAAGCACCTGCTTAGGAAAGCTTGGGCAACCACAGGGACCTTGGTTCGATTCCCGGCACCACATGCTGTGCCAGCCCCACCCCCAGAACAGGCTGAGCTGGCCATAATACAAAAAAAAAAAAAAAAAAAAAGGTTAAGAAGCTGGGTGTGGTGGCACATGCCTGGAATCAAAGCTCCTCTGAATGCTGAGGCATGCAGATTCCAAGTTTGAGGCCATCTTGGACGATTTAGAAGCTTCTGTCTCAAAGCATAAAGAAAAAGGTTATGGATATAGCTCAATGGTCGAGCATGGGGTAGCCTCTAAATTCAATTCCCAGTACTGAGAGAAAAATAGTTAAACTGAATTAGAGTAAAATTAAACAGGTTAATAGTTCTTGTTATAGTAGACCCACCAACTCATGTACAAACTTTCCTTACAGATGTAATGGCAGACTTAGGAACCATCCAATTCAATCCTAGTTTTCATAGAAGAGGAAATTAAAGTGATTTAGTCAAGACTGCGGCACTAGTTAAGGCCAAGCCAACTAAAGAATCCACGTTTTGACACTCTCATTGTTCATACTGTTTTGAATACCTAAAATAGCTTGACTACAACAGTGTTATTGAAAGTGACAGGAAAAACTCTAAGTGGCCTATTTTACAGCAGCGCTTGATATACAGTTGTAGAAAAAAATAGGTACTTCTGCCAAAATGGAAATTTATTTAGTAAGTGATACAGAAAACAATAGTTAACTTTAAAACTTAAAAGGCCAGGGAGATAGCTCAGCTGTAGAAGTGCCTGCCTGGCAGATGCAAGGTCCTGAGTTTGATCCTCAGTACCAACACAAAAATAAAAATAAAACTTAAGAGAATCAAAAACTAAAACTGGCAATTCAAAGGCAGCTTTCAAATACACTATGCTGAAATGATAGAGGCAAGCCAAGAAAAATTCAGGCAGCCTCCACATTTTTCATTATTATTTCAGATGGCAATGAAGGGGCTGAAAAAGCACGTGTAGGCACCACGACCAGGATGGGAGCTGCCGAGCTGAGGTATAAACAGACGTCTCCTTCTGCAGCAAGGTATGGTACCAAACCAACACGACGCCAGCTGTGTCTCACGGTCCTCTTAAGTTAAATCTGTGATCCGAGCTTTACTTACTCAATTACTTATTGTTGAACAGCAAGTGAAACTAAAGTAAAAGGTGTTTGTTTCCTGCAGAATGCCTGCCACACACTTGTTCAACAGGCATGTAACAAAAACATGCCTGGAAAACATTACACCTGGTGAGAAATATTTTCTTCCCTATTAATTCCTCAAATTAATTTGATTTGGTTCATATGATAATATTAACAGGCTACAACCTGTTCAGAAGCCCTTTTGTAAGTCCCAGGAAGTACTATGAAATAGCACAAAGCCATGAAGGGTGCTTGATAACCTTTCTAAAGTAAGCAAAAGGCCATCACTAAAGAGAATGGATTTCTTTAGCTTAATTGTGTCCTTCTCTGGCCATATTTTAAGAACTTATCGATTGGTTCCAGAGAGAACGAAATCACAATGTAAAGCACTTACCACTTGGAAGCTTGTCCTACGGACCACTTTCCTACTCTTATTCAATTATAAAGGACGTACTATGGGCATGTAAAGAGGTTATAGTGGCTAAGGTCTAATGATCCACGAGCTCATACAATTCTTTGGATGGAAGAATGGGTTTCAAAACATCTCGTTTTTTAAGAGCCAAGAGATACCAAGAAATTACTGATAACTCTGTTTGGAACATTAATGGTGTACACACACACACACACACACACACACACACACACACACAAATGTCCACAATTTTTAGAGCTACATACTTAGTTTGATGGGCAAAGGGAAACAGCTATCTAGGATTTACCATAAAACATATCCAGAAAGAAGAAAGGTAAATGTGGCAAAATTTCTGAATCTGGGTGAGTTGTTGTGTTTAGTTTTGTAGGTAACTTCACAAGGAAAATTAAAAAACAGTGCAGTCATTTCTGTGTGTAACTTGGCAAGTTGATGCATATTCTCTGTGTTTCAGCTTCCCCATCTGTGAAACAGGATTAGTAGAGGCGTCTCCTCACAGGGTTGGTGAACAGTGCTATTTCACTAGAAAGGGCACTCGGGGTTTTAAGCAACATCAGGGACACACCTGAAACGGCCTCTGCGGCGTGCGTGGTACATCTGGCCCGGGCCTAAGACCCCCATGCTGACGCCTGTGGTCGATGCCAGTGTTCTACCAAGTCTGTGTATAAACTGTGTGGCCTGGGAAAGTGGAGCTGAGAGCAGATTTTTGCCTCAGGTGACCACCCTTTTTTTGATTTGAACCAAAATGGCCTTTTTGAGGTTTCTGAGAATAATAAGCCAGCTGAGAAGGCAGCCCTACTACCTTCCAACCGCCCGCTCACTGCTTTTCCTTGTGTACACAGGGGTGACATAATAGAACAGTAACACAATGAGGCTCTGGGCAGAAAGCAGGTGCAGCTGGGCCTGTGACACAGGGGATGAGGCCTGTGATTTGGGTGCTGGGGAGGAAAGAACACTTGTCTGGAGGACTGCCCTCTTGCTTTCTACTTAGTTGCGTCGTCGCTTGAATGCCTAACTCACGGGAGGGTCAGACCTAGGCAAGTTCTACTACAGTAATGTTTTCATATAGAGAACAGAAAGGGAGGGGAAAAGAACGGAAAAGCTAAGGGAGCCGAGCAAGTTTCTGGTGCAACCCAAGGGAGCAGCCCAAATTTACATAAGGATCGGCTGAGCAGGGCAGGGCTCTACCATCCTCGGTAGTAAGCAGCTGAACACAAGAACAGCACAAATGACAACCATAAAACATGACTTTAGATATTTAGGGAATAACAATTAAAGGGGCACTAAATGTTAGCAGAACAATCTATAACCTTTTAATGCTGAAGTTCCATTTCTAGAAAACCTTTAGATAAAAGACAAATACAGACCCAGACTACTCTCCTCTTCCGCTCTCGTGGTCCGCACTGCCACCACCATCTCACGTGGATTTCCACAGCACCTCCCGCTCCACTGCTTCTGCCCTAGTAGTGCCCTTCCTTCCCAGCTCTCTTCTCAACAGTTAACCCTCCTCGATGCCTCTCAGACTCGCAGCTCCCTTCACTTGGTTATCCTTCTCTGTAGCGTGACCCATGATGTACTTTATGTGTTTGTCATCTTTTAGTACTTGAATAAGATCTATTACAGAGCGCTTTTAAGAACTATTTATATGGTTTATTGATGTTTAGTACTTAAACTGAATTGTACTTCTTGATTCATCTGAGGCTGGGAAATTTCAAAGGTATTTTAAAAATACTTATCTGGGGTAATGACTCAGAGTTCCAAGTATCAACAATAGCTTGAAAATTGGATTTCTTTCTGTGCCGACTTACTCTTCCTTCTGACAGAAAACTTTTTCATCACTGCTGCAGCTTTGGTTCTTAAAATAGAGCCTGGCACCCATTAAAATTTGTGGGAGAGTATGTTTCTTTTAGCTGTTGAGAAAAACTTAAGTCAATTTATCTATATCTCACACATCAGAAATCTTTCTTTCCTCTCTCTTCCATCCTGAGATACTGTTTCCTGTTTTCTTTTTAGTGCAAGAATTTTCCCTATTACAAGTTCTGGTAGTCTTAGAAACATCTACAGATGAGTTAGTAGGTCAATTCTTTGCAAACAGTATTAACCCATGTCCCTAAGGCATTATTCCTTAATGACTAACTGCAGAGGGCTCAAAATCTTCAGTTTATTTTTTCTTCAGATTATTCAACACAACTGAGATCCAAAGCTTCTATGATCTTAGCAAGACCTTGTTCTTTTTCCTATAGCTCAAAATTGGGGCACTTTATCTATGGCAATAACTTTGGTATATTTCTGTTCAGTTTAGAAGATTCAAAGTTATTTCTTTTCTATAACAGGAAAGACTAATGCAAAAATGGAAATACAGCCACTTTAGATTTTTTTTTTCAGTCACCTTAGATTTAACATCGCCAGGTCTAAGTAACTACAGAAATAAGATCAAAGAACTTAGTTAAAAAGATAATCATAAAAAGTTTAAAACATTTACTGATGCCAACGAAAGTGATTACAAAATTTAATCTTTTCTTTCTTAAACTGATGAAAGCTAAAATAATCCACACGGTTGGATGAATTTTTAGTCAATCCTATTCTTCTTAGTCTATGTTCCATATTGTTTTTACATCAACAGAACACACTTTAACATGTTTCCGTCACCAGTGGTACAGATCTAATTACTTTTTCTCAGTGTTGTTACTAATCAAATTAATAAAAAGCCTCCTGGTGAGACAGCCATGCTCGTACCACTGTGTTTCAAGCAACCTGGCAGCAAAGCATACAAATTGTGATCCCTTCGTGAACGTGTTAATAACATTTCCTTTCTCATGCCAATGAACAACTATAGCCAAATCACAGAAACAAAAACACTTTGGGACTTTCTGCTACTACAGGTAGAAATGTTTGTTCTACGTTGCACAATACCACTAGCCATTTGTAACCACTGAGCACTTGACATGTGGCTACTGGGATATGTCAAATCTTTAATTTTACTTAACTAAAAATCTAAGAGGCTAGCATACTGGACAGCTTGACATTGGAATTCAGAAATAAGTCACTGGTCTATAATGATTTTCCTCATTAGCTTTGATAGGATTCACTAGACAAAGACATACAGAAGAGATAGTTATATAGAATTAATATTTACTGTTGCTGTTTAATACCACTAAAGGAAAAACTGAACAATAATGACAAGAAAAAGAGTCTTAGGGCTGGGGAGATAGCTTGGTGGTCTAAGTGCCTACCTGGTAAGTACAAGGTCCTGAGTTCTATCCCTGGTACTGCATGCCATGCTGTCCCAGGAACATGGGACATGTATGCCATGCCCACCACCAAAAATGGGCATGGTGGCTGATGCATGTAGTCCCTATGCTTGGAACGCTGAGATAGGAGGATCACTATGGATCTGAGCTGCTTAGTGAGACACTGTATCAAACAAATAAATAAATACATACAAATTTAAAAAAGGAATTTAAAAATGAAAACTATTGCCTTTATCTCAGTATCCACATGCAATCAGTAACTCCTCTTGGCTCCACTTCAAACCCATCCACGTCTTTCCAGCTAGTGTCTCCACAGCCCAAGGTACGATCATCTTTTGCCTAGAGGACTGCAACAACTTCCCAACTAATCTCCATCTTCCCATCTTAAAATGTAAATTACATTACATTACTCTTTAATTTTTTTCTATGACATATATTCTTCAAATATAATCCAAACATTCCACAAGCACACAAAACCCTCTCTCCACCTCTTTTTCTCTCTACCTCTCAGAGCTCACCACAAAGTTCAACGCTCCTCTCACACTCATCTATCATCTAACCCTCACTGAGACCAAACTGTTTTTCTGGTTTAACTGCCTTGGTGCTTGCTGCTTCTTAAACCTGAAATGCTATTTGCTGAGCTCTTGTGACAGGCAACTCTTATCATTCAGGGTATAAGTCAAATATCCTTTGCAAAAAAGGTCTTCCTGCATTGATTTATTTAATGTTGTTAACTAGTCCTCATTTACTGGCAGTTTACTTCATTTTTACAACTCAAATGATCTCTCCTTCTATCTTTTTTTTGGTCTTCCCACTCTAGAACACAGACTCCATGAGAACAAGGAGCTGGTCTTACTGTTTGACACACAGTAGGCTCTTAATATCTGGAAGAAAAAAATCCTCCCAAATTTCTGTAGCTATCATCTTAGATCTTGTACAAATTAGTCAAGTTGGGTGAACCTTTCAAGGCTGCCTCAGGAATATTACTGTATTAAAATGAAAATAGTGATGTTAACAGCTTCTTTGACAGAAAATACTTTTCCTTTTTTTCACATTTTTAGTTTTACTCCATTTATCAGTTTCTCATAGAAAGCCCTGCTATCTCTTACAGCACCCTTCCCAGGAAGTCAGATTTCTTGGGTCCTCCATCACCCTGAGGCCATCCCTCGAGAAGCACTTTAATAGGTCAGTTTTAAGGTAAGGAGTCTGTTGGGAAGGCACAGCTGCACCTCTCTTCCCTACTGGCATCTACAACTTGGGCACAGACTAGCAAGATTCACAAGGTGTTTATTACATAATAAATCAAGCTGCGAAAAGTGAAATGCTGGCTGTTATGTACTACAGTATTCATTACCTCTGCTGGGAAAAGTATTTTAAGAAAAAAAGGCTTCAAGTAATTGGAGATAAAATCATCTAGGCATTTCCTACCATCTCATATAGCAGTGGTGGTGAACCTATGGCATGTGCATTGTTTTTAAGACAAAACATGTTATTGTACAAGTTGTTTTTTTCTAAGCCAATACCTTAGTATTTGTTGGCACTTTGTGATAAGTGGGTTTGGGGTTGCAGTTTGGGCACTTGTCTCAAAAAGGTGTGCCACCACTGTTTATATAGTAATAAGAATGTCCGAAGAATTTTTTTTTTTTTTGTGGGACTGGGGTTCAGACTCATGACCTTGCACTTGCCCAGCAGGCACTTGTGCCACCGACTATCTCCCTAGCTCCTTGTCCAAAGAATTTTTAACTTATTGTAAGACATATCTTTAAGAGGATTTAAGTATATATCTTGGTAGATTAATGTTGAGGAAATAAAACAAAGCTGACTCTGCTTCACTGTATGCCAAATCTATAAAACTAAGTCTAAGGCTTAACATAGACATTGCACTGTAAGAGGGTGCTATAGGACTGGCCGGCTTGTCCCCCCCAAAGGCCCATGTGTTATATGCAGTTTGGGGCACAGCCTTTGACACTGCCTACTGGGAAGCTCTAGGTCACACAGGAGTGCTCTCCAAGGGGGGCAGTGCAACGCTGGCTGCCTGCTCTTTCGCTCTTCCTCACATTCTGGATGAGAGGAGTAGTTTGTGCTCCACCACACACTCCCCAACATAATTTACTGCCTCACTACATAAAAGAAATGGGACCAACTACAGACTCAAACCTACAAACTGGGAGCCGAAAGGAACCCTTTTACTCTTTACCAACTGATTACCTCTGGTATTTGTTTAGAATAACAGAAAGCTAACAAAGAAGGTATAGAAGCAGACTCAATCACAAAAATGATCAATCTACATACATGGAATGGGTGCTATAATCTTTTTCTTTTCTTTAAAAAGAAATCAAATCATCCTCATACACAGTTTCTCTGGCTTGTTACAGTATTAATCCCAATTGAGTATTTCGTTCAGGCAAAGCTTATGTGAAATATTCATACAGTCCATCACCAATGATACTGACGGTGACAGTGTGCCCATGGCTACGGTGAAGGATCCCCCTCCTCCACTGGGGGCCAAATCCCACTGGGCTATACTGCAGCCCTTTTTATTTATTTTAAGACAGGATCTCATTTGAGCTGCCCAGACTGGCCCTGAACTTGCAATCCTCTGCCTCAGCCTCCAGAGTGGCAGGGATTATAGGTATACCTCCAACTAATAAGTCTTTTATGTACTTTCATAAATCTTATTGATAATAAACTCTCATTCTTCCTAAGAAGTCTGAAATGTATTTTTTTTCCGTTTTCTTTTTTTTTTTTTTTTTTATTTTAGAGACAGTCTCATAATGTAGTTCAGACTGGCTTAGAATTTGCTGTGATCTTCCTGTCTTAGCCCCTTGGAGAGCTGGGATTATAGGGGTACACCACCATGCCTGGCTGCAATGTAGTATTTCAACAGTATTCAATTTGTCAACTAGGTTAAAAGCTATATATAAATGCATTTGAGTTTGTTGTTTGCAATGTGGTACAATTTTTGTGTAGAACTGCAAAAAAGAAAAATTTAGTCTATTTAATACATAATGCAACAGACTGTGTATGTACTGTTTTTCTGTTGTTTACTATTTATCAAATACACACACACACAGACACACACACACACACACACACACACACACGTCACCCTGTAGAGAAGGGACTTCCAAAACCCGAAGGACTGTGTTTCCTTCTCAGAGGCAGCTGCAGACCTCCTTGGGTATTCTGTTGGTCCTAACCCCTGAAGTGTCAGTACGGGGTCATCACTATCACTCTGACAGTACATATGCACAGGAAACCCAGGAACTAGGCAAAATAAAATGCCAGCTATTCTCAGCACTTCTGAGAAGGCCCCTCAAGTCAAGGTTACAGTTTTAACTCCTTTACTAAGGAACAGAAAAATAATGAGCAAAACTAAGGGTCTAAATCATATGAATTGTACGAGAGAATCTTAGCACAAAGCTCAGAAACGAAATGTCTACAAAATGATGTGATTCATGCTTCCCTTTTCTATTTATAGAGGGACAGAACTCATAACGCAAGCCCACTAAAATGTAAAAAGAATGATGTCAAATATTCACTCTCATTAGTTATTAAATTTGCTAGGTGAAAAACCAAAAATCTACAAATGAAGTTATACCTTGTTTCTAGTCTTTAAGCCTATAATTCGCAGTTTGTGATTATAGGAGAAAAAAAAAATCAAAAAACAAAAACTAGGCTTAACCAGAATTACTGAACAAATAATTTGCTTAATGCATTTTTAAATTTGCTAAAACATAAAGGAAACTAGTCATGTGTACTTTTAACATCTTTATTAATATTTCAGGTTTTATCAGAGTATCTAAAGATATTTTTAAAAATTATGGCAAAGTTGACTTATTTTCAAACAAACTTTTTTTAGAAAAACATCTGGAAATATTTAGTACAAATAATACATATAATTATGATTCACTTTAACTTCAGACATACAATGTGTGTTGGCAGCACAACATGCCGCTCCACCTCCAAATCAGGTTGACAATATTGTATTTGTACAGAAGTTAACTGACTCAGAAAGCCAGGTTAGCCGGTCATGGTGGCGCACGCCTGTAATCCCAGAACTTGGGAGGCTGAGGCAGGAAGATAGGTGTGAGTGTGAGATCAGCCTGGGCTACAAAAGTGAGCTCAAGGCCAGCCTGAGCTGCAGTGAGACCCTGTCTCAAAAAGACAAAAAAAAAGAAAGCCAGGTTAAAGGTGGTCTTACAGATAGGCAGCCTGGAACGCTAATACAAGTGGCAAGGATGTAGACATGGAGGGGAGACTTCGGTTTGTTTTTACTTGGACCAGAGACATATAGTTTTATAGAAGGTTGCAGAGAAAGGCCACCTGATTTCAGAACAAAAATTTAACTGATGCTCAAGGACTTCACAACCACTCTTAATCTCACCAGTAAGTGCTCTCCCTAACTCAATCTTTCCTACTTGTAGGGCAGCTGATCCACTAGCCATAAGCTGGACAGACAGAAAATGTCTCCAACCTGACCGAGTAGCTGAGTGTGAGAAGCTGAAGAAAGAGGCCACGATGGAGCTAAGTTCCAAATACAACTTGGAGCTATAATGCTTACCTGTTCACCTTGTGATTCAGACAAAGAATTATGGAGATACAGACATCACTTGACCTTCCTAAACATCAGCCTCCTTCCTATAAAATGGGATAATAACCACTGCTCTGACGGACTCAGAGTTCCTGAGAGGCTCAAATAAGAAACGAATGTGAATAGGCAACAAATGTTTAAACAGGGAGGGGAACAAAGGACGAGAAACTGAAAAGTAAAAGAAATGAGAAAAGAAGGGAAAAATGGAAACAAAGTATTTGTAAATGGGGAGGGAAAGAGGCACTGAAGGGAGGGTAGGGGAATAGGAAAAGAGGAACATGTTGTATCACATACACATAAGAATATTCCTCATATTCTTATGAGGAATATGATCAGTATGTGGATGCAAAATGTACCAATAAAATCTGACTAGAAAAGAAATGAATGTGAAAATTCTTAAAAATAGCTAGCCATAATACTATATAAGGGTCTCTCTCTCTTTCTACTTTTCAACTTTCTTTCCAACCTATGAGTTTTATTACATTAGAATATTCAAACCGGGAGTGGTGGCGCATGCCTGTAATCCCAGCACTTGGGAGGCCGAGGCAGGAGGATCGATGCGAGCTTGAGACTAGCCTAGGTTACAAAAGTGAGCTCAAGGCCAGCCTGAACTGCATAACAAGACCGTGTCTCAAAAAAAAAAAAAAAAAATTCAGATATGAAAAATATAAGTTAATAGAACTTTAAGAGGATGACAGACCAGAGATAGCTCAGAGGCATAAGTGCCTGCGTGGCAAGTGCCAAGGTCCTGAATTGAATTTCCTGTACCAAAATAAATAAATAAATAAATAAATGAAATAAAATGATTAGGATAATAAATCAGAACACGGAAACTTAGCTCCACTGCAAAACCAGGACCAGAATACGCAGAATATGTTTATCCGTGTAGGCAGCTCCCTTCGGCCCCATCCTCCTGTATCAGTTAAATCACAGCGGAGAAGTTCAGCCTGGAGATGCTCGGGCAGGACTTCCAACCCTGACCATCAACCTCTTCCCCGACTACTTCTAACAACCACTCCTACTCTTTGGGCCTGGCCCAAAAGAGTTACCCAAACACTACTTTCTTTCGGCCAGACTCTCGTACCGACCGCACACCAGGAGCACAGCGGCTCCTTCCCCACTGCGAGGCATCTGCTCCGCAGGGTCAGAGGCAGGGTCAGCAAGCGCAGGCTACGTCGGGTTCGCCACGGTCCGCGCTCTGCAGCCCCCAACTCTCCTGTGAATACATCAGCCTCGCCTCACGGCCACGGAAAGGCGACCCGGGCAGGGGCTGGCGGCGCCAGGAGCGGCTCCTGGCAAGCCCGCGTCCCCGGCCCTTCTAAAGTACGCCGACGAGTCCCGCTATCCCCTTCTCCCTCCAGCAAATGTCCCGGTTCGAACCGACGCCCCCGTCGCCGCGGCGGCCGGCGCGTCCCATGGCATCTATTTCGGGCGAGGGGAGGAAGGGGCGCCCGGGTCCGGCGGGCCCGGCCAGCCTACCTGTTGTTCCGGATGCTGACCAGCACGCACAGCACCAGCTCCAGGTAGGTGCGCAGCACTTCCAGCCAGCGGGAGGACAGCTGCAGGGCCTCGACCTCTTCGCCGCCGGTCCCCGCGTCCGCGCCGCCTCCGTCGCCCGGGCCGCCGCCTCCGCTCAGGTAATTTTCGGCGGCGAACTCGACGCGCAACTCCCGTACGAACCAGCCGCACTTACGCATGAGGAACTCGAGCCGGGGCTGCTCCGCGGGCGAGACGCGGAGGCAGATGCGGAGCTGGGGCCACAGCGCCGGGTAGAAGAGGCACTCGCGCCAGTGTGAGCAGGAGGCCGAGGCCCGCAGCCGGTCGGGCGCGGGCAGGAAGGAGAAGATGTGCACGACCAGCTCGCTGGGCAGCGACGCGGCGCCCGCCGCCTGCCCGCACAGAGCCATCCGGCCCCGCCGCCGGCCGCCGGTCCCCGGCCGCCCCCGCAGTCCCCGGAGCAGCCCCCGCAGCCGTCGCAGCTGCCGCCGCCACCGCGCCACCTGGGCGGCCCCGGCTCGGGTTCGAACTCCCGGCGGTCGGGGCTGCGGCACTGACAAGAACAACAACATCAATGACAAGGAAGAAGGGGGCGGAACCGTCGTGGGTCTCGGCGGAACCAAGTGGAGCGCGAGTGGCGGAGAGGGGGACAGGCCTCTGCCGGGGCGGCCCGCGGCCAGCCAGCCGCTGGCCTGACACTCTTTACTCACACGCTTCCGGGGGCTACCCAGCCCCTGACTCCAAACGCCCACCCTGTACCGTCTAGGAGCGCGGAAGCCACAGAGTTTACAGAAAGGCAACGGCAGGTCTCCCCGCGCCCGGAGGCGGAGGCCCGGCGGTGGTAGGCGCTGAGTGTAACGTCACCGACAGGGGGCGGGGCCCGGCGCGGCCCTGCGCTACTTCCGGAACAGGGGAGCGCCTCGTTGCCGGGAGGAAAGGGAGACGCGGCACGTGACCCCTGACGCACTCGGGCCGGCGGCGTGCTGCGGGGGTGGGCGTGCGTGCGCATGCCCGCAGCGGGTCGCCTGGAATCTCAGAGCGGTGTGAGAGGTGTTGATGCTTCCGTTCACACGTTTTTCAGCGGCTGGCTTGAGGACTATGAGTCACAGTGCAGGTCTTTGTCAGCCGTACCATCATCTGTCCAGTGTCAGGATTGCTGAGATTGCGCCCTAGGGTGGAGTCGCGGGCTCGCCAGGAAGGCCGTGCGCATGCGCGGGCCGGGCAGAGGGCGGGGGTGGGGGGCGCGGCGGCGAAGGAGGGAAGATGGCGCCGCCTTGAGGGTACAGAGGGAAACGCAGGTGTCGGAGTATGCGATAGTCCTGGGCTCAAGGAGGGGCTCGAGATTTGAAGGTAGCCCCGCTGGCTGGAGAGGAGTTTTTGAAATCTGCTTTAGCTTCCACATGACCTGCCAAGTGAGTGGAGAACTGGGGACCGGCAGTAAAGTCAAAAGAGACGCAGAGGTTTTATGTAATAATTGATGATTGTTTTGGGGAGGCTGCCCCTTCAAAACCTTAACTAGGGGTCGGTCTGGTGGCACAAGCCTGTAATCCCAGCGCTTGGGAGGCTGAGGCAGGAGGATCAGTGCGAGTTCGAGACCAGCCTGGGCTACAAAAGTGAGATCAATGCCAGCCTGAACTGTATAACGAGACCCTGTCTCAAAAAGACATAAACAAACCGTAACTAGGATTCTGGAGCGATGTGGTTGTCTTCTAAACATCAAGAGAGTGACTTAGTGTTCTCAGCCCTGGAGGGGCAAAACTCACGTTAGGCATCGTCGTAGACTTGGGTACCTCGTGCCTACCCTCAGGTTGGCACAACTTGATGTTAGTTCGGGGTTCCCTAACTGCTTAACCAGCACAAACCAAAACTGTGCAGTGACTGCACCCCAATGACATTAAGGTGCTTCTCTGAAGCCCCATCTGCAAGAGTTCCATCTAAGTACATCTCGTTAATATTTAATCAGTGTTCAGCGGTAACAGCAGTGAATTAGGAAGTGGAGACTTGGATTTTAAATTCTTAAACTTGTTCAAATGTGTTGTTTAGGGATATTTGGAAACAAGAGCTCACTCTGTAGTGCAGGCTGGCCTTGACCTCCATGTGCTGCTCCTGATCCTCCTGCGTTGGCCTTCCCAGTAAACAAACGACCCCCCCCCCACACACACACAAAAGCTAACCCAAAACCAAAACATTAGAAATGATACAGAACATCACCAAACAAAATAATAGGAATTTTACAGTATAAGTTGCTGAATTTCATCATGTTGGCTTTTTTTTTGTTTGTTTTTTTGGAGACAGGGTCTCACTATGCAGTTCAGGTTGGCCTTGAGCTAACCTGATTACAGGCTTGCACCCCCACACCCGACCACCAAATTGTCTTCAAATTAGTTGTTTAGATTGCTGGAAATAAGCATGCAAAATTGGTAAAAAAGAAAATAGAAAAAATGTTGTAAGAAATAAAGGACAAGAGGGGCTGGGGAGATAGCTCAGTGGCACAAGTGCCTGCCTGGCAAGTGCAAGGTTGTGAGTTTGAACCCT